>JALKBU010001368.1:0-11958 GCA_023091735.1 Trichomonas tenax | reverse complement strand
GCAGGAAGACAGAAGAATCCGAGATGGATAAGTAAGCGTATGAGAGAAGCAGAGGAAAAGAAGAAGCAGGAAGAGAAGAAATCAGAATAACCACTAAAATTATTTTTCAAAATTTCTTACCTCCCAATTCCTTGCCCTTCGGGCTTGGGCGTAGCCCTTCGCTATCTTTTCTTAGTTAGTTTGTCAGTTAGTTAGTCATAAATTATTTTTTCTAATTTCTAAATAAATTTCTCTCATTTTCACTAAAATTATTTTTCAAAATTTCCTTACCCCATTTTCTTTGCCGCTCTGCGGCTTGGGCGTAGCCCTTCGCTATCTTTTTTTAGTTAGTTTGTCAGTTAGTTTGTCATAAATTATTTTTAAAACTGAATACATTTTATAAAGTCAGGAATTCCAAAATAAAATTAACGTTAGTTTTGTAAGTAATTCAAAAATTTATTTTCTATATGGGGGGACCCTAACTTGTAAAACTAATTCTGTCGTAAATATATTTAAATAGATGTGCGTGGAAGCCACGGCGCAGTCGTGGATTCTGCGCACATCTAATTACTAACTATATTAAAAGAATTCATTAATTTTCATTTCTTAGACTCTGAGTTTTTGGAAAATTTAGAGTTATGGGATGAAGTTATCTAATTTTACAAGATAAAAATTATCTAAATGTGACTGTTTTAGTTTACATGTCAATTTGTTTTCTCATTTGTTAATCAAAGAAAATAAAAATTCTTATCAAGCATCAAGAACAAAAAACATTCATTAGGAATTACAACACAAAAAATAATTAATAAAAGATTATAAAATTTCCAATAAGAAAGATATCAGGGAGAGAGAAGAAAAAGGGAAAGAAGGAGAAAAGGAAAAAAGAGTGACATCGGTGAAATTCACCAAAATTTTGGAACAAATGATACTATAGAGAGTGAATTAGTACGTTTTCGTAAAATGTATATTTTGAATGAAAATAATGTGCATTATGTTTTACTTTTGAGAACTTGAAAACGTATTTTTATGAATAGTGGTATCTATCATGTGTAGATAATAAATATTATGTGTGAAAAGGTGACAGTGACGAACTAATCACAATTTTTGAAAACAATACAAATGCTTTAATTGAATTTGAATGAAAAATATCGTTATATTATTAAAGATAAACATCTTGAAATTAATCATTATAATTGACAATATGACAATAAATAATGTTTACATGACATATTATATTTTACATGTCAGGACCGACCTGTAAACAATATTACGAGACATTTAATGCATATTTACAAGTTATATTGGCCAATTTGGCACGTTTAGAATTAAATTATCGATGCATAAAGTCATTGGATACCAATGTAGTTTAACCGATTAAGAAGCACACATTGCAAGGACAGACAATTCCATCTTCTGTTTCGACCTCTTGGGTACATTGTAATATGTTGTGCTTGCTAGTCTTATCATATGCTATGACCTTGTATGTTCTGTCATCACCAAGGAATTGGAACGGCATTTAACTAACTAAAGCGTGTCTCTCAACAAAAAGTGATATTGTTTGTCATGTAAACATGAAAATGTCAAGTAAAATACATATTATAAGAAAATATCATCATTAAAAATTTTATTTTTAATATTTTTTTATTATGGTATATTTCGAACACTTCATGATTGAATCAAATACGCTTTGTGTATTGAATCATAGAATATTTTGTGTGTTGCGTATGATTTCAATTAACACAATAAGGATAAACTTCTCAATTTTGAATTAAAAACCGTTTTGCATACCCTCAATTATATGCAAAACACAAAAAAATCTATGAGCAAAAAATTCGAATACGCATAACGTTTTCGATTTAAAATACAATGATAATATCATATTCTATATGATATTTAGAGACTTATTTAAGACAAATTAAAAATTAACAAGAGAAAAAAATATGAACGATAAAATAATCGTTGACTTAAGAACCACTTTTCAAAAAACACCTTTATGAGTAACAGCATTGTTGTAAATCAATAATACTTGTATTTTGTCAATTAAAAAATTCAAAATCTAAGCTCTGTGTCTTAAAAAACGTATTTTTAAACTTTTACAAAAAAATCTGAATACGTAAATGTGTAAGTCAAAAGCGTGGGGGTATTTTTTCCCACATGCTTATTATAAAATTACAGATCTATAAATTAACACCATTTTTAAAATACTAAAATTAGGCAAATTGATCGAAGATCAGCAAAAATTTCGTATAAAATTTTATTTCTTTTTATGAATTTAGACTTGTTCGCTTAGCACATATATAGACAAACAGTTTTAATTATAGGATCTTGCATAGATCAGGTGGAGTTTAAGTTTTTTGGACGTGATTTGTCGATTTTATTTATTCATTGGTCCAATTTAAGTTATTACTTCATAGTATCATTAACCATCGAGTTTTCATGTCATTTTATATACGCAAACTTTGTTTATTCATAAAACATTGTTTCAAAGGCTGTGACTCTCCCTTTCCCAGATTCAATTTCATTGTAACTTTAATGGTAGACACAGGGGGTAGTGTGGATGCTCATACTAAAATATCTAAGCTCTACTAACTTAAGTTATGGAGAACATAATTTTAAAATGTGATTGAATAAAAATTTGAATTTTGAAAATTTACATGTCAAATTAGTTTAGACTGATTTTTAATCATCATTTATCATATTTGATTAAATTTGACAAAGACGTTAAATTTTTAGACATATCTTTATTGGAATTTTTACGGTGATCTTCGATATATCTCAGGGAACTTTAATAGCTTTCAGTATAAGCGTCCATCTATAACTGTATAGATTGAAGCAGAATCACTGTTTGATTATGTTGAATAAATTATCTTTTCGAATCTAATGTTAAGATGGATATTGATAACGAATACAGTAACCACATACTCGAAAATAAAAAATTAGGACCAGATACCATTTTATTGACTGCAGGTTTGAAATTCAAAATGTATCTCGAGAGGTTATGTTAGCTAAGCCATGGTAATCAAGTATCTTAATCTTTGTGCTAGTGGCTTTCCAATGTTTCAAAGTTATAAAAATAGCAACTGACAATTTTTTTACATATGCGATAATTAAATGAAATGTCATAACATATATTGCATGATATAAAATGCATGGTTACTTCAAAGTTTGGGCAAAATTCGATTTTTTATTTAAATTGAATATATTTTCAACAAAAATGAGATCCACGCTTAAGTAAATGTATAATAATTTGCTCTATGTTGTTGTTGACTATATCATTGTGTTAAAATATTAATATAATCCAATTCAATGATAAGAAGCATTTTATTAGACCGAGAAGGATTTTTAAAAAATAAGGTTAAGAGTGTCACGACCTTTCTGTTTTCGATTTGAATGTCTCAAAAATATCAACATCTGCATTTTCTTTGACATCCATTGTATCTTTTAAATCATCAATGTATCTTCAAAAATTTGCTGCATTTGGATTGAAGCAAACTGTTTTGAATATTTAGTGCCTTTGGATTTTCTCATTTTAGGTATTCCATAATTTCGAGAGACTTCGTTTCACCAGCACTTGATAATAAGTGAATGATTGATGTAATCTCATAACGATGATAAAATCCGAATAATTGGTTCCATATCATAATGATAATAAAATGCGAATGATTGATTAATTTCATGTTGACATCAGCTCCATGCTCAACTAGACATTGAACAATTTTCAGAGACTTCATTTCAACAGCAATTGATATCAATGCGAATGATCGATCCAATATCATAATGATAAAATAATCTGTGAGAGGAAATTTCGTCGTAGCAATGAAATTCTCATTTATTGCTATTATAAGGCCACCAATCAAACAAACATATTCTCCTTAATTAAGTTTATAAGAATTAATTTTGACAGGCATTCAGGAACAACATTTGACACATATTTTGAAGTAATATATACAAAAAGGTTCTTGCAACTCTCATAATATGAAGCACGTAAATCATTGTGAATAACCAGCAACTTTTTTTACTCTATGAGGTTATAAAAACACTTTTGTTGTCTGCCCATAAACAATTTTTGAAATAAATCATTACGCAACATAATAATTCCAATAATGCTTAATTATTCATACATGATCATTCATGATTGCTAATCATCAGCATTTCTAGAGAATTCGATAAGAATTTGTCTACAAAGCGGCTTTATGCCACTATTTTATTATATCTGTAATAACAACCTTGAAGCTGTTAAATACTTCATGCAACTGGACAACTATGTAAACTATCGTGTATACGATGGTCAAACACCTTTAATGGTTGCAACATCATATCATAAAATTTGTGGATATCATTACGTATACCTGGAATTGATGCTAATGTGAAGGACGAAAGCAATCAAACTGCACTAGAATATACTCGAAATGAAATTAATGATGTTTATGTTAAAGAATAATTTTAAAAATTTTATTTATTATGAGGTGATATTTTATGGATGCGCACTTTGATGTTGAAATTCATATGATAAAGTATTTTGTGATCATACTCATCAGAGAAAAAAGTCTATTTTATATTTCTTCAATTTTGAGTTTTTATTCATCTGTTGTCAATGAAAACCAAATCAAAGCCTTTACGCAAGGGTATGGATTCTGTCATGTGCAACATATTTCCATAATTTCTGTAACAAAAGAATATGTGATGAAGACTTAAACTTCGTTTCAAAAGGCAGGTACAACACAATTTTTTTCGAGGGGTAGGCACCCGTTTCCATAGCTTGCCTGTGATTTACTGAAACTTATCCAGTACCAAACATGGGTCATAGGGATGCTAATGGCGCCCAAAAATTTCAAGGTTGCAAAAAAAAATTTTGAAGTTATTATTTTTGTTTTATACCTCATTCTTAACATCGCAATATGATTTATTTGATTACAAGAATCGCATAACTTCATAAGAGCTTGCAACAATGCAATATTCAAATTGTCGTATTGCAGATTCAACAATATCAAGCCATAAAGCTCGAACTGAACCCCTTCTGCATGCAACAGAATCCATACACCATATTTTTGCTGCTTGTTTTACCAAAATTTCATTTTTGAAACGCCTTTTCTGTCACAAAACATAACAATTCCCATTGTTTACATCGCGCTTTTTATGCTTGTAAGCACGTAGAAGCATTGCTAAGTTTTTGTTTAGTCAGAGACGATTATTTTGGAATGGAATATGCAAATCAGCAATTTATCAGCTTTAAGAGCGAAGTTTGAACACTGTTTGCTTATGATACTGATTTGTTTATTCTTAAGAATACTTGATTTTGACCAACAAAATCTTCCATAATTTTCGGTAAAAACAAGCGTTTCATCCATGACACCAAAAATAGGTAATATTATAATTGTTATTGTTATTATAAGAGTTTGTTTTACTGTTTACGATGGACTTTTTGGATATCAAATCCAAAATTCCATGAATATTGAAAATTTTTAAAGTACGAAGCGATAGGACATGATCAGTTTGATCAGGCATCTATATCCTACCCGCGTCGGTTTTTTCTTTTGTGTTTTGTAGCATAAAACTTAGCATTGCATAAGTTCGGTTCATTTTACATGACTTTTTGAAATACCTCATTGAATAATTTAAATATGTTATCAGTACAGGTACTTTTGAAACGCAGTTTAATTTGACACTTCAAAAAAAAAACTGAATTTTTGCATTAAATGATTGATGATTAATTAAAATCAAAATATAAAATATAAAATAGACTCAAAATAGAGTTGAAATGCAATGCAATAAAGATTAAGGTGACCTCATAAGCATTGTTAACAAAAAGTGTCAATTGAAGTCGAAAGGTGACATATTTTTTGGATGTCTGAAAAGCCGCAAAAAATCGCTGCCGATCCAGATGAAGGCCACGAGCACCACAAAAAGATAATGCCGAAGTGCCCTGTTAAAGTAGGAAAGACCTTTGCGCGTATATTCGAAATAGGAAACGGCGCTTTCGGAGCTGTTTACGGCGTTGAGAGCCACAAAGGCGAACTCGCGGCCATAAAGTCGAGTATGGTTGACGATTCGATGCGTTGTCGCGAAATTAAAGTTTTTATTCGCCTTAACCACCATAACTGCATTAAAATGCGCAGCCACTTCAGGTCTAAGGACAAACAGACGAACCAACAAGTCGAAAACATCGTTATGGACTATATGCCCGAAAATCTCTTTCAATACGGACAAAGATTGCACGATCTCAGCATGAACATACCTATTCCGATGCTTAAAATCTTCGCCTATCAAATGTTTTGCGGTTTGAACCATATGCATCAAATCGGATATATTCATCGCGATATTAAGCCTTCAAATCTCCTCATTGACTCCGAAACTGGTGTCTTAAAGCTTTGCGACTTTGGATCGGCGAAAAGACCGAAACCAGGAATTCCAAATACTGCATACATCGGTTCTCGTTTTTATCGTGCTCCAGAGTGCATTTTCGGATCCGAAACATATGGATTTCCGATCGATATATGGGCCGGAGGCTGCGTTATCACACATATGCTGACAGGAAATAATTCAGTTTTTGCTGCTTCTTCGACACCGGGAATGATCGAAAATATTCTTAAAGTTCTCGATGTCCCCACAGAGAAAGACATCGCTGACATGGAAGTTAAATACACGAACACATCTAAGCCGAGAGTTCACTCATTAGAGCACTATTTGCCAAAACACACTCCATCAGACATCATCAACCTTCTCAAGAAGATTTTTGTTTATTCTCCACACAAACGTTTGACTGCTGAGCAGTGTATGAAGCATCCCTGCTTTGCAGAGATATTCAAGATGAAGAATCTACCAAACGGAAAACCGATGCCACCTCTTGATCCAGTTCCAAAATAATTTTTATTTTTTCATGAAATGCGCGAATTTTTAGTATAAAAACATGCATTATTTTATATAAAACGCAAACGATATTTAAAACAAAAAGTAAATAACAAAAATATATTAGAAAGGAACATTTGTCCTGATTGTGTTGATATATTCTTTGATGGAATAATCTTTCATGAAAGATATCTCGCGAATGATTCTGCTTCCATTAAGAACGCTCTTCATTTCTTCATGTTTACTCAATGAAGCAACAAGAGGCACAATAATCAATGCCCAGCCTTGTGTTGTGATCATTCTCTGGAGATAAGGAAGAACGTTAACATATCCTGATGAATATCCAACATCGAAGAATTTTTTGACGGCGTTAATAGACTGAAGAATGCTGTCTGAGTTTCCTCTCTGGAAAGCTTTCTCGAAGAGACGCTCAATGAACTGCCCTGAAGCTTTTACCATCGCTGGAGTAATCTCGATGCAGTTGATTATCGGGCAAATTGAGTCATAAACTTCACCTTCAGAATCTAAAGCTTGATGCAAAAATACGATGACTTCTGGAGGAAGATCTTTCCTGTATTCTGGATACTTGAGGATGCACATCAGCAATCTCATCGTGTATTCAACATTTGGAAGACTTCTCTTGATCCAGTCCGATATTTTGTTGGCGATGCTTTGTGCAACTTCAGGATTCTTCGATATTTCACACAAAACGAGTGTTGCTTCTTGTTGTTGCTCAGCGAGATTGAACAGAGCATGAATTGTGCTTTCGGATGGTTTCTTGTTCAGCTTAATGATTGCTGTGAGAATTCTGTGTCCGATTTTTGGTTCATCCAAATTCGCTTTAATAAATTCATCACTAAGATCGACATCGAGATATTTTTCAGCGCAAATCATATCAAGAGCGATGGCCGCATCACCGCCACCTCTTGCAAGGACCAGTTTAAGTGTTTTAGAGATGAATTGTGCTCTCGCTTTGAGGAATTGTGGATGTAATTCAACTAAAGTGAAAATTAACTTCGTGAGACTTTGTGCAACACCGCCATCAATGAATTCGTGATCATACTGGAAACACATATCCGCCAAAGCCCAAAATTGCTTTAAAGCGCCTTTGTTGCATCTCTTGTTGCACGTGTAAGCGTTAATTAATCGAAGAACGTGCATCGGATGTGTTTTAACAGCAAACTTTACTGTTTCGATGTGATCATTAGTAACAAGTGCCGGAGAACTCTGGAAGAAGTGCAGATAAATGCCAAGCTGCGGCTGAATGAGTCCGGGATCTTTAAAAGCGATTTTCACGTAAATTTTTTTCTGCAGAAAAACTTTGAAGAAAACTTGATCATGATAAATAAATTTCTCGATTGCACCTAAAAGCAGCTGAAGGACCTTTACAGGTGTCGATGGTGTCAATAAATTGTCAATAACACCGAAAAAAGAATCTGCTAATTCAGGCGGCAAAATTGAAACAATTTCCTTGAGAATTTCTTCGTAATCTTCACTGTCGACATTGTCGAGCTTATCGAGCTTAATGAGCATCTCAAAATCGTCTTTTGGCTGCTCATAAGTTTTTAATTCTGATGCTCTTAAACCAACAGGCGCATTGAATGATTTGGGTGAATTTTTCGCGAGTTTTATCTTTGTAACTTGTGATGCAACTTCATCTTTATTTGTTCCATCGTAAAATGCAATATTATTTGCAAATTGTTGGAAAATTTCTTTGAACGCTGGTCGATTGTTTGGATTTTGATCCCAGCAAGTGTTGATTAAGTTCTTTAAGCCTGCAGGCGTTTTAAAAGGAATTGGAGGTCTTTTTCCTTTCTTTACGACATCGTATATAATCTGTGTATTTGACATTCCAACATAAGGAATACTGCCGGTGAGAATTTCCCACAGAAGCACTCCGTAAGCGTAAACGTCGATTTTGTTTGTATATCCTTTATTTTCGAACAATTCCGGGGCCATCCAATGCGTGGTGCCCAAAACTTCTGTCAGAGTTTCATCTTTTTCATCGTAAAACTTAGAAAGACCGAAATCAATAACTCTTGGTAATAATTCTTCATCGAGAAGGATATTGAGAGATTTGATATCTCTGTGCATAATTCTCGTTTTATGGAGTTTAGCGAGACCACTAGCGATGCACATTGCGATTAAAGTTTTTTGCGTTCCTGTTAATGGTTTGTGATTGTCTTTCCACCTCAACGCATCGAACAAAGAGCCGTTGGGGAGGTACTCAGTGACAATAATGAACGGACGAGTGATAGAAAAGCCCACAAAGCCAAGTAAGAAAGGATGCGCACATTTAGAAAGTATTTGGATCTCTCTTGACAGTGCCTCGAATTTCTCCCCGGAGAGATCCCTGAATTTCAGTTTCTTAACAGCGCACATTTGCTTTGTTGGAGTATAAGATGCCGAAAAAACTTCCGAAAAGCCGCCTTTTCCGATCGATTTGACGAACTGGAAGTCCTCGTAGTGAACGACGAAGTGCGGAAGCATCTTTCCGAGGTCTTCGACGGATTTAATGTCTGCAATCATCTTTTAAAAAGTGTCAAAAGATTTCGTGATGTCATTAACCTTAGAAAACTGAGGATTACATTACAATTATAAGAGAACTTCGAATTCCAATCAATTTCGATGTTCTATAATATAGAAAGTATATATTTGAAATTTTAGAGAATTGTCACGTTTTCATCAACTTTCACATTTCGAAAAGTGACGGAATGTTGAATTATATGGATATAACTTTGAATGTAAATTCTATATTTAAAATTTCGGTGTCACGTTCTTAGAGAAAATTTCCTTATTTATATTCGAACTAAGGAACGGGAATTTGTTTGTTTTATCGTGTTTTTATTTTATTTCTTTTGAAAAAGTTATATCATTACCTTTAAATAATTTTTTAAAAAATCTTTTTATAAATGAAAATTTGGACTTAATTACAACTAGTTCAACTGTGCTGATTTTTTGATTGATTCTCGACCAATTGGAATTCATATCTATCATTTATGAAACTTTTAACTTGTGAAATGCAATATACATGTGTTGCAGAATTTAAATTCTGACAAAAATTAATAAAATTAAGGTTTCAAAAATATAGTTTTAAGAAGTGTGTCAACTCTTGGGGTCAGAACCAGATCAAACATGTATGGGCAAATATAACTCTTATGTGATGCCATACATAGTTTTGGTGTTAAACATATATAATACCGTTTCATATTTTTCATTAACAATTTGATATCAGCTTATTATTGGGTAATTAGCAATATTTATTATAAATATATCACATGCCAACAACATATTAACATATTAACATATTACAAATAATACAAGCTCCTAATCGAATAATTGTTCAGTATCTTAATTTATAAATACACAAAATCATTGCGGAGACCACAATATGCATAGATGCATGCGCATATTACATGTTTTTAATGTGATACACCAACTAATACTCATAGCCTCCCAATGAATATACTTAAATTATTGATTAATAGAAATAAAGTGTTCAAAAATAAAAACGATAGGAAAAATAATTAGCATCATATATACTATTTTATTAATGTAAACAGTGTCAAATAAATTGTGAAAAAACGTGACTTTTAACCTTATCCATTTTTTAAAATATGGT
The DNA here is from genome assembly GCA_023091735.1 of Trichomonas tenax. Lineage (NCBI taxonomy): Eukaryota > Parabasalia > Trichomonadida > Trichomonadidae > Trichomonas > Trichomonas tenax. Next base: position 1,511 of record JALKBU010001368.1, on the reverse strand, counting down.
TTATTATAACATTTAACAATTTTCAAAAATATAAGGATTTCAATTATTTTTTGCAGTAAAATGTGATCCATTTGTCATTTCTTTTTGTTTGTTTCTTCGTGAAATATTCATAGTCAAGTAGTTAGTATATAACAATTAGCAATCTTTGTCCTAAGTCCAAAGTTTTCTAATCGTTCTCCTATCAACTCAATTCCCAATATAAATTCCAAACAAAAATAAAAATAATAATTAAAAAAATCAATATTTTTTTATCCAATAAATGTCAAGTTATTTATATCAGTATTCATTTCCAGAGAGATTACAGAAGTTATTTAATACAGATGCTAAATTTAAAAATACTGATAAAGATCCTGAATATATTACTTTGCCATAACACACACACAAATGAGCCTTCGGGCTGGAAAGATGACGCCTTTACGTAAAAATGTTAATGATTTTAATGACTTCAAAACATATTCGGCATGTTTAACGCATTTGTGGAATTTTGGTTCAGCTTTTAAAATTAAGAAAAACTTCAAATTTTGAGAGTTTACTCGAGTAAATGAGGTGTGGAACCATGAAGAAACGGGAGTAAATAAGCATTTTGTGAGTTTTTGGTCATTTCTGAAAAAGCTAAACCAAAATTTGAATTTTAGTGAAATTGTTTGATTTTTAGGGATTTACTCGAGTAAATGAGGTGTGGATTTGAGGATTTACGGGAGTAAATAAGCATTTTTCGAGTGTTTTCACTAAGGTTCCGGGTTCCATGATTGATTTAAAATCACTTTATATAATACGTATATTTTTAGAAAAAGCTGATCAGAAAAGGCTAAACAAAATTTGATTTTTTTAAAATGATATTATAATTAACCTGGAACTGGAACCTGGAACTATAAGGAATAAGGTCGAATTTTGAGGATTTACGGGAGTAAATAAGCATTTTCCTGGTATTTTCACTAAAATCGACAAAATAGAAGCATGGAACCAACATGGAGCAGGTGGAACCATGAGTTTTTGGTCGTTTATGTTGAATTTTTGATGAAAAGACATGGAAAACAGTGGTTTAGGGGCAAAAATGAAAGTGCACCGAGTGCATCGAGTCGATTTATTTTAAAATAAGTCACTTTTCAAAATTTGAGGATTTGCGGGAGTAAATTGGCAAAATTTGGGGATTTACTGGAGTAAATTAGGGGTTGAAAAAGTGCACCGAGTGCATCGAGTGCACCGGGTTCAAATTTTTCCTAAAAAACATAGACAACATGACATTTTGACAACATTTTATCGACAACAGGGATAAATTGACATTTCGTATTAGAAACAGTTTGTTGTCAAAATGTCATGTTGTCAATGTTTTCCATAACTCTTTGCTGCACCTGGTGCACTTGGTGCACTTAAAGAAATGGGAGTAAATAACGAAAATTCGAGTGAAAAGACATGAAAAACAGTGATTTAGGGGCAAAAATGAAATTTACGACTCGGTGCACACGATACGTCTACTTGGTGCACTCGGTGCAGTTTGAGATTTTGGGCTG
>JALKBU010001367.1:0-12011 GCA_023091735.1 Trichomonas tenax | reverse complement strand
AAGATGAAGCGTTCAGAAATGAAACCGATGAATACCAACAAAAAGCTTTTGAAACTTTTAATAAAACAATTCCGATAATTAAACGAGAAGAAAATACAACAGTTACTTTTGATGACGATGAAAAACTGATGTTAAAGCTGTTGCACCAATAGCGAAAACGATTGGCACAGCAATCGGTGGAATATTTGGAGCTAAAGCAGAGAATCCAATGATGGGAGCACAGGTTGGAAACGCAATAGGTGGAGTAGTTGAAGGATTAGCGAAGTAATAAAAATAAATTATATATTGTGTTACTTCAATATTGGAGTTAATCGATTAATGACTTCTCCACTTTTATTTAATATATTTTTAACCTTTTGACCATGTTGTGGTGATATTGAAATTGTCACATCATTGATTGCTTCGGTATGAGGAAGTATTTTATCCTTAACAAAATTAACAGCTTACTTCCCAGTTTCCCATATACTTTTAACTCCTCTTTTGACTTTATCCCATAGTTTCTTAAACACGCCGGCCCCCCATTATTTTATAAGAAATAAAAAAATTTGATTTCATATTTCAAATACTATTTTTTATTTATACATAAATGACAACGAACTATTTGATCCCAAACACGAAACCAGTTAATAGTAACGTTTTCCATTCATTTGAAAAGATAAATGATATCTTCGTCAAAAATGACGGAAGAAGATATTATAGAGAACTTGAAAACTCATGTTTTGATAGTGATGCTCCTAATGATTATACAAAGCAAACACATTTAAAAATCACAAATAATGCTCACGATGTTAATCAGTTAGGGGAAACATATATTAAACGTCGAGTTAGAGCCACAATTGAATCTGATAAAGCATTTACCTGTGATGATGCTTTTAAATGCATGAAAGTTTTTATTGGTTATAAATCAAGTAATCAAAATATGCGTCAATTAGAGGCTGAAACGGAAAGAGGAGACACTCCTTATTTGCAAATGGAAATGTCGCGTGAATCCTTTGCATTTGCAACATATAAACCAAAGTCAGAGAAGAAAGTTAAGAAATTTGTTCATTCATTATATAATAACGTTCAAAAATATGATAACTCAGTTGTTGGTAAATACATTGATCCATCAGAGACATTCAAAACAGTTAATTCTTCTACTGATATTGAATTTGATTTAATTATTCCAGTTAATGATTTATTAGCATTTCAGGCGTTTGATGATTATCCTAAATCATTTGGTGAAATTATTCTTAAATATTATGTTGATAAAGATTCATTAGTTTTTTGCCAAGTTGAATTATTACGTGTTGCTGATTTACAAAATTATGTTTATGAAAGAATTACTGATGAAAATTATGCAAAAATTCTCGAAAAATCATTTAAATACGATAGGAAATTTACTCAAATTGGCATGTCAGCGAATTTAATCACTAATATTGCAGCAACAACAGCGGAACCAACAATTTCAAAAGTTACATTACGATGCACAAATATGGTTGTACTAGAAGATAAAGCAATTATTCCAGGTTATGGATTAACTGAAGAATCAATTAGATCAATTCCAAAACTATTTACAACACAAGATCCTTATTTCGTTCCAGCACAGCAGGTTGATGTCAGGAACTTAAATAATGGATGTGTGTCAGCTGAAGGTATAGCTTCTGATTTCACCTATGCTTTGCATAATGTATCAGATGTAGTTTTAGCATTCCCGAAGTCACCATTACAAAGAACAGTTTTAGAAAACCAAATGTTGAGAAGTCTTCAGGTTACAATCGATGGTAGAAATTACCCGGAAAAGGACATGATAACAATTGGTGACATATTCTTCACTCGAATGTTACAGGCTTCAGATTTAGATGGTATTCATGAATGCACAGAAGAATATGAAGACTCATTAACAAGACCATTAAATGCAGATGATGGCACACCATTAACGAGAACATGGAAAGATCAAACTTCTTTCTTATGCACGATTCCAACTCAGAGAGATGGTGCTGGTATATTCTTTGATGGTGTCGAAACCGGAAATACGAGTGTAACAGTTGCTCTTAAAGCCTTCCCAAATTATCATGGTGTAAATGATACATATTGCTCAAAGGTTACAATACCTCCTCAGTTCTGGTTCACACGCACAACATATTGGACATGGGACCCACAAAATGGTTTAAAGTATCACAAAACCGGATGCCCAGAACAGTTTAAGAGTCAATACGATATAGATAATAATTTATAAGGAAAAATATTATTTTTGTAGATATAAAAATGACTGAACGGGAACTTCATGATGTCTATAATGAATACATTAATGATATAATCAAAGAAGAACTAAATAAAAATAAAAGTTCCTTATCTAAAGAAGTTTTGAGCAAAATACCATATTCAAACGTATATTATAACTCAATTACTGCAGCAATAGGAAAACAATTTAAGGGTCAAACTTTATCTATCATTAAAGAGATCATTATCATCTCTAACACATCCCCAAATTCTCATGCGTTAATATATATTAACCGTACAGGTAGTGAATGTGATGACACTTTTGAATCATTAAAACATCTCATTCATATTCCAATCATATATTTATCACATGATGAAGCAGAAGAATATTTAAAGAAATTAATAATGTATAAAGAATTATATAATACAATCAAAAAGGAAAATTTAGAGGATAAAATAGTTGATGAACAAAAAGAAGAATTATTTCAAACATTATGTATTAATGATTTCAGTCGTGAATTCTTACATACTTTAGTTTTCCTTGATGATGCTGTTAAATCAAAATTAATAAGTAATGAAAAATTATATTTTAATCAACTCCTAGCACAATGTCGACATATTCAATGCTCATTCTTTATGGCTGTTCAATATTTTAAAGCATTCTCAACAAATATTAAATCAAATATTTCAAAATTTTTTATATTCTCAGGCTTTAGTCGTCAACAATTAAATGTAATGTTGTATCAAGTGAATTTACCGATGTCAATTAATGAGCTTTATTATAAATATCAAAATTTAAGCGAACATGGAAAATTAATAGTTGACACTGTTAAAGGTAATGTTACTTTTCTGATTAAAAATATATATTAATTTAATTTTTTTATTCTAATTAAACATGACGGAAATCGGAAACTTATTACAAACACAACTTAAACCTGGAACATACACTAAAGGAGCAAAAGCAGGTCAGAATTATCCTCGTCAAATTACAGTTCCTAATGGAATGAATGAATTAGCTCACATTGTTGCGGGATTGCAGAAAGACATTAAGCAAATGAAAAATGTGCTGACATTACCAGAGGCTGAAGCATATGCAAAACGTCATGGTACAAATTGGGAAGCTCATGAAGCTGATATTACAGGTCCTAATGGAACACCAGATGGTATTCCAGAAGTTTTCATTACAGACGCAAAAGGAAATATTAAAGTCATTAATGGATACAAACTAAAGAATAATGATTATGGAAAAAGAAAAGCATATAATACAACATATCCAATGGAATTTAATCAGAATGGTAAACCAATTAAACAATATATTGGTGAGGGTAAAAATGGACCTATTTATTCATATAGAGAAGAACCATATTCGAAATTTGTTAAAGAAATGAATTCAATTATTCCAGGTCAAGATGGTTTTCCTACATATCAGCATAATTTAGAATATCAATTCGCAAAAGTTCAGAAACTAATATCACCAAAGAAATATTTCAAAGCTGCAATCGTTGATCCATTTGTTATTCATTCCGAAATGAAGGAAGCAATGAAAGAGAGTGGAATACAATCATTACAAATTGCTAGAATGATTAGTCAAACAATCAATAAATCATTTAATGAATTGATCAAGAAACATGTATATGCTGAAAAGTTTAATGCAAATTATGACCAAATTTCTGACAAAGATAAACGTAAAATTGAGAAATCAGCTGACTTTAAGAACGCTTGTTTCACAACCATTAATGAAATAGTTAATGATGGAAATGAACTTAATAATGCGCATGAATTTATTGATCAATTAATAAGATCATAAATTTTTATCATAAATTATTTTTTTATTTATAAGTAAATGAGAAAAAGAATTGTTCCTCAGAGAAATTCAAATGCTAAAGCTGAAATAACTGTGGGATATAATGTGAATGATGATAAAAGTAAAGTAATTCAGAATGTAAAAGTTAATGTGATTATTATAAATTCTCAGAACTTGGTCAGAAGATACTTTATGAAACAGGATATTACGACAATGTTTACGAATTTTGTGGAAAGATTGCGAAAGACATTAGATCTAAACTTACCTTCCCAAAGAAGCGAACATTTAATGATAAACCATTTTATTCGAATGAAAAACTTTATTATCTCGATATCAACGGCGCTTACATGAATTTTGTAAAATACATCGAAAGGGGAAAGCCTAACGAACTCAGACAATTTACATCCGCAAATTATAGGATCAATGATATAATAAAGATGTTATACGATGTGCGAATCAATGCAAAACGAGCGGGAAATCAAAAGCTTGCAACAACATTGAAGTTCATTATGAATTCAACTTGGGGGTATTCAATATCAAAACCTCAAATCATTAAAAACAATATGTACAAAAGGTCGACAATTACATTCAACGCTTCGGGTTATACGTGTTGAAATATAATTACATGAACAATGAAGCAGGTTTCGTTAATTAAATTAACGGTTATGTCGAAAATTTCACATTCCCTCAATTTGCAAGAAGTGTTTTGAATAAATATAACAAATTTTTCGATTCCGTGAAAACATTAGTTCCTGTCTTTTATGAAAATATCGATGCAATATTGACAAATGAAGAAGGTTATGATGTACTCAATTCATTAGGTTTAATCAGTCCTGACGAACTCGGCAAGTTCAAAGTTGATAAGATATTTTCTGAAATTGCTATTAAATCGAATCGTTTGTACGTTGCAACAACAATCGACGGTGAAAAGATTTATCACTTGTCAAAGAAAGAGGTCAATTACGATGATTTCGTCAATAATGTTAAAAACTCAATTAAAACATAAAATGAAAAACACTGCTTTTTGACTTTTGATATTTTTTTTTCTATAAAATGACAACGAATGACAACAAGATAAGTTTCGATTTTTTGTTCAACCCGTATTTTAATTCGCAAACGTTGAACGAAAGAATGTGGGACAACACTGTTGAGTTAAACAATTATTTGAAATACGACGGCGGAAAAGGTCGGAAAACAGGTGTTGCTCTTTTAGTAAACAAGATTTCAAACCTTTCAATTATTGACATTGATATAAACAAAAGTTATAAGGAGGAACAAAAAGAATTAATTCGAAACGATATATTAAACAGACTTTCAGACGTCGATGTTATTGTTAAGACTGCATCAGGTGGTCTTCATATTTATTGCAACACCGATTTATTCGCTGCTACTTCAAAGAGAATGATTAAATGTTATTCTTGCTCTGATTTCGACATTGATTTGATTACTTCATTTGATAAAACGAAAAAGTCATTGATTGCTGCCGCTAATTCAAAAGTTCGTAAGAATGCTACTGAACCAATTTGTTCGTATTCATTTGTTCGCGGAAGTTATGATTGCAAGCTGTCAAGAAGTGTAAACGATGTTCTTTCTGATTTGAACATAAAGCTTCAAATAAAGGACAACCAAGAAATAAAAACAATTGTTGAAAAGCATGAAGGTGTTGATGTGTCTGACCAATTCGCTCAGGCATCGAATCAGTATCTTGATAGAATATTTCAATTCCAAAGTCTTCAGCGGTGCAAAACACTTCATTCATGATTCTTTTATTCATCGAAAGGATATTTACACCTAACAGACAGAAATTGAAATGTCGGCATATGCTTTTCTGAGTCTTAAATATGATTTTATCAGATCCCTCTAATTCCTCAAATTTAATGATTTCATTATAGTTCTTATTTATATATCTCATTGCATCCACAATATTGACGAAGTTTATTTTTGTTTCAATTGGTGCAAGAATCATATTACCGTAAATACTATTTAAAATTAATTTGACGATTTCCTGTAATGGGTTTCCTTCCTTCTTGTATCTCAGTCTTAACTCAAATAGTCTTTTTATTTCACCTCTGATTCTGTAATCTCTTTTCCCATCGGAATAATATCCTTTAATGACTTTGCATTTAATACTTTGATACTTGATAAGATCCAAAACTCATGATTACCTTTATACTTACCATTGCATGAAAGAACAACATAACGTCTGTCGCCGTTTTCAACTTTGACAGGGTAAGAGTTGTTTGACACGAAAATTAAGTTTGCAACGTTTTCAGCTGTACGTCTTGGTTGATACTTTTCATTAATAGGTGATTTTAATTTAATGGGTACATTGAACGAATCCACTAATGTAAAACTTAGATTTAGGAGATCAAATGAATTTATTTTTACATAATTACCGGGGTCTTTGAATATTAAAGGTTAATTAGGAACGAACATCCCGATAATGTTATAACATATGGAAACATACTCGAGATTAAAGGATGTATTAATTCCCACGAAATTTGATATTTTTGATCGAATGAATAAATTATTTCAATAATTAAGATATGGAACAGATGGAGATGTATATTTTTTAGTCATTGACTTTAAAGGGAAGTTTTCGAAATACAACCTTATTAATAACTTGACTCTATGGCTTGTATCAATGATTTCAAAATCATTTTGAGAAGAAAATGCCAGTGTCGACGCTTCATTTAATGCATCAGTAACAACACCAGCAAATAATAAATTGAATTCTTCCGCTAATGTTTCAATTTCAAAACTAGTCCTTTTTTAAATTTGAATGTTTGTATACTGTCTAGGATCTTAAACTTTATATAGTCTGTCTCGTCTGTAATAATAAATGATGTAATGGTTGAAAAGTTTTTTATTCTAAACATTAATTGCTCCGTTGTGGCTATAGGAGTCCCTGAAAATTTGAGTGTACCATAATCGTTCGGATCATTAGATGTCAAATAATACAACATTTTTATTAATATTAAAAATGTCTATTAATGAATATTCATATAAAAGCGAAAGAAGTAAGTCATTATATTATGGAAAATATAAATTAACATTCGATAGTGAATCACTAATTATAAGTGATGGAACAACTAGTAAACGAATATATTTTGATCAACACGATGCATTCGATCCAAAAACAACGATTGCATCGGTTCCTTTTATTAATGACGACACTATTTACAGAGATGCAACAGTGGATGAATCAATAGCAAATTCATTTTTATCGAATTAAAAGTATAATATAATTTATTGACGCAAATATAAACGTTACTGATGTCAAGGATTTTCAGTTCCAAGTGCAAGGCACCATCCAATTTATTAAACATTTAAAATTTAATGATAAAATAATTGATGGAATTACTGGGACACTTGAACACGTAAATTTAATGAGTTTGGAATATTGTGAAGAACATAAAGAAGAATTAAAAGGTGATAAAGGGGAGAAGGGAGAGAAAGGAGAAAAGGAGATAGAGGACCTGATGGGCTAGACGGAAAAACAGCCAAAAATTGGATTTGGAGTTTAATCAATACTGGTCTCACTGCTACCTCCTTCGGTGCCTTGCAATATCAAGTGTCACAACTTGCAGCATTTATGGCTAAAGCAGAAGGATTATATACGTTTAGGGCTGTGTTAAATAATATATGGATAGGTAATGATGTTTTCAGTAACTTATCAACATGGATTCAGAGAATTGATGATTTCACACATACTATGACTGGAATCGTTAACGGTTTAGAAGATAGTATAGGAGTAACCAATAATGCACTGAATCAATTCACGACTTTCGTAAATGAAACTAACAGAGCAACACAGAACGCAATTTCAAGTGTTGAATCACTAACCGGTCAGGTATTGGATAGTCATTTAAGTCTATTTCAACAAGTTCAGTGGTTCTTGCAGAATTTATCACATGTTGGTAGTAATGTCGTACCTCGTAGTGTAAAATTATGGGATGTTAATGAAACAGAAAATGAAATCCCTGAAGAAGAAGTACATGAACTCACAATTGCTGAAAAATTTAATAAATTATATTCTCGTTACGGTGTGTTATTAAATTATATTAATAAAGTTATAAAAGATAATAATATAACATTTGAGGGTACAGAAAGAAATAGTGATTTAACTATTACATTCACAATTGCTGAATTATTACGACAGATATGTTTAATCAACGATAATCTTACGTCTTTCACAAAATACCCCGATGATCACGACACCGCTTTTTTTAGAAGAAACACAAGAACAGACAAATATAAAGATGGGTAAAATATACACTCAGGAAATAAATATTAATGATAAAGATTTAATGACAGAATTAAATAATAAGGCAGATGTCAAACATGAACATCAAAACATCGAACACTTAACGGTTCATGAAATTAAGGGATTTATGAAAGAAGGAAGAGAAGGTAAAACAATTAAAAATGAAGATGGAACGGAAACCGTTATACCACCAGAAGCTCCTACATATGTTATTCCTGAATTCACTGACGGATTAGAAACAAAGGTGGTAATAATTAAAAATAATGATGAGGTAATTGATGTTCAACAGTCATTAAACAATAAGGCGGATAAAGTCATAACTGACACCTTAACTTCAAATTTAGCGGATGTTAAGAATGCACTGAATGATAAAGCAGATAACGAACAATTGGATTATAACACTCATAAACTATCGTCAAGAATTGAACAAAATGAGCACGGAATCATTGACATAAAGAATAAATTAAATGATAAAGCATCGACGTTAGATTTGACAAAAGCGTTAAATAAAATTGAAACAAAAGCAGATAAAACAGAAATTCAAACAATTAATGACTCATTACAAATTAAAGTTGACAAAACAGAAGTTCATAAAATTAATGACGAATTATCGTCAAGAATTGAACAAGGAATCAATGATGTTAAGAATAAATTAAATGATAAAGCGTCAACATTAGATTTGACAGAAGTATTAAATAAAATTGATACTAAAGCAGATAAAATTCATACACATTGTAGTTTTAATGACCTCAGGGTAAAACAATTAAACATTTATGAAACATTTCGTATCAAAAATCATGAATTATTTAATTTGATTTACCCCATTGGTTCGATTTACACATCAATATTTCATCAAAGCCCCGGGCAATTATTCAGTTTCGGTGAATGGGAACCAATAGTTGATCGTTTCTTATATTGCGCTAATTCATCAAGAGAAACAGGAGGAAGTAAAAAGATTTCAGTAAATAACTTACCTGCACACAATCACTACTTTTCGGGTTCAACATCAATGGCAGGAGCTCATACTCATTTAATAAGTAATAGAGGTTATTACGGATGTGGTAACGGAGGAAAAGAAACAATTTCACGATATGATATTTCATCAGATCCCAGAGAATACAACACGGGTTTAATCATTGATCATGCAGGAAGTCACATTTATTCAGTTTACAGAAACACTGCTGACACTGGTTCAGGCACTGATTACATGCCTCCATACATTACTGTTTACACGTGGTATAGGGTTTATTAATAAAACATTTTAATATTATTATTTTTCCAAATTTCCTACCCCCAATTCCTTGCCGCTCTGCGGCTTAACCCCGTAGGGGTTTTCGCTTTCTTTCCTGAGTTAGTTAGTCAAAAATAATTATTTTAAAAAACTGAATAAATTTTTTATAGTTATTAGTTTCAAAATCAATAATAACGTTAATTTTGAAATAAATGAAAATTTTAATCCCCTATAGAGGAGTGTGGCATCTTTTAAGAACTTTACATTTTTTATAGTTGTTAGTTTTAAAATCAATAATAACGTTAATTTTGTAAGAAATGAAAAATTTATTTTCTATATGGGGGACCTAACTTATACTACTAACTGTGATGTGTAAATATATATATCATTAATAACTTATGAACTTACAAATATTGTTTTTTTAATTTGTGAACTTCGGTAATTATATAAAAAGATGTTCGCAGAGCCGTGGCGAAGTCACGGGAAATGCGAACATCTTATTACTAACTGATATAAAAGAATCCACAGCTAATGATTCGGTAAAAGTTGAGTACGCCCCTCCACCTGTACAATTCATAACAAGAGAAGCAGTTGTGAATCCCTACAGTGACTTAAAAGTTAATTATAAATCTGTTGATGAATTCCTTCTTTCGTTATATCAAAGTATTTTATTAGACCAAGATAAGAAATTAATATTTAATTTAGTTTCGCACAATCAAATATTATTACCGAAAGAAGACCTTGAAACGTTAATTTCGTTAAAGACAGGTCATGAGGTAAAAATAGATTTATCAGATCCTGAAACTACATGTTGTATTAAATATTCACCATTTCTTAAAATTTCACAAATAAGAGTTATTGAACAAGAAGGAACTAATGGAGTTGATTTTAAATATAAGTACTCAAAAGATTACATGGATATAATCACTAAATATAAAATTTGTTTGAAGTACGTCCTTATGAATTAAGATTCAAAAATAATATTTATTTTTACTCTGATTCTGCCGCTAAATTATAATCGTCAATTTTAATATCTGGTGGTCCGTTTGGTCTTGCCTGAATCGCAAAGCAACAATGTCTCAAGAATCCTATTTGTGGCTTTTCCTTAAATGGTGTGTTTGCCTCTGATGTCGTTACAGTTAATTTATAAGTAATTGGTGAATTTGATGCCTGACCTTGCTTGAAAGTAAAGTCCGTTTCTGTTGGGAATCCCATTAAGAAATGTGTTGTATCATTACTGACATAACCCTTGTCTTCATTCGCTAAAGTCGTTAATGACTTCATAACATCAACATTAAAGCCAATCATATCATTATTAGTATTGCATGTGTTAGATACGATTTCATAATATGCTGGACTATTTGTAGATTCAGGTTCAGAAGGAATTGCACCATAAGCTCCCATAAATAATTGAACATCTTTAAATAAAGGATTTTCGAAATTCGTTAAGTATTCTGGAGTTTTCTGGAATAAGAACCAAATTGAATTAACATTAATTGGTGTGTATTCTCTCGTAAATGTACATTTCGATCCTGCTTTATCAGAAATTGTACCGTCCATAGGCATCCAATCCATCAACTTAATTGGGAAGCATAAAGCTTGATTTGTGTAATGTTCCACCAATTCAGCGTAAACGTTAGGATCTAATGAGAAGTTCTTACCTAAAACAGCGCAATCTGTAAATTGTGCCTTAACTTTTGTTAATTTCTGTACACCAGTCGTTACTGTTATAGCCTTTGTCGATGAATCCTGAGTCACTGATTTAATCATTGTGAATTCCTGAGACCAAGGAACAAAATGATTCGTAAGCTTTGGGTATGTTACGACTTTTGCGACATTGTTAGGTGTGATTAAGCAATCCTCAACAGATAAAGGACAAACTTGTAAAGCATCACTTGTGAACTTCACTTTAATCTGAATATTTCCAGCAAAGTCTGGAAGGAATCTAATAGCTTCAAACGGTAAGAATTTCCTCACAGGAAGTTTGAGAGGTATTTCGATATTAATTTCAGAATTAGCGACTTTACCTCCACAATCGACAATCTGACCAGATCTGACAGTATTTACTCTCTTCCATACGTCCGCATGTCTTGTTTTACTGAATACATCAACTTTTTTAACCGTTTCAGTTGTTCCACAATTCGATATTACATATGATTCAAATATTGCATTATCAGTAGAATATACAGATCTGCCATTAGCGAGAATTTGATAAGAACATCTAAAATAAACTGTATCATCACAACCTAGCCAAATTGCTGGATTATTTGTGTTTGGAATAGTTGATGCTTCAACTTTTGTAGTAAGTTTATAGGTTCCATTATATGTAAATAATAGATTAGTATTATATAAATCAATCACATTTTCACCCTTTGGACTTATATTAAATGTTGTATAAGAATTATCATTAATGTCTTTCGGTGATGCTGGATCTTTTGATGGTACATAACGTCTATTAGTATCACCAACCTGAATCGCATTATCAATTATATCAAAGTAACTTCTTA
>JALKBU010001366.1:0-12043 GCA_023091735.1 Trichomonas tenax | reverse complement strand
GTATTTATTACCGTTTGACTTAATCGGGAAATTTTCGAAATATAAACCAAGTAATAATTTTACTCTATGGCTTGCGTCTATGATTTCAAAGTCTTTATTAGAAGTGAATGATAAAGTCGATGCTTCGGTTAATTCAACATTAACAAATCCAGCAAATAATAAATTTAAATCTTCTGCTAATGTCTCGATTTCATAACTTGTCTTTTCTTTAAATTTTAATGTTCTTGTGTTATTTTCTACATTGATTTTTATAAAATCTGTTTCATCTGTTATAATAAACGATGTAATAGTCGAAAAGTTCTTTATACGAAACATTAATCAGTGATGGTAAAACTAGTAAAAGAATATATTTTGACCAACATGATTCATTCGATCCAGAAACAACGATTGCATCAGTTCCTTTTATAAATAATGAGACAATCGAATTTAGAGATTCTACTGTTGATGATTCAATAATAGCAATATTAAACCAAATCATTTATCTTATTGATTTTGCGACAACAAATTTTAAAATAATCTACAGTATTGAATTATTAAAACCATTAAAAATTAATGATAAAATAATTGATGGAGTTGCTGGGTCACCTGAACACGTAAATTTAATGAGTTTGGAATATTATGAAGAACATAAAGAAGAATTGAAAGGAGATAAAGGCGAAAGAGGAGAGAAAGGAGATACGGATCCATAGGGCACACCAGGTCGTGATGGATTAGATGGTAAGGATGGTGAAGACGGGGCTTCCGCAAGAGGATGGATCTGGGATTTAATAAATACTGGTCTCACTGCTGCATCATTTACTGCATTACAGTTACAAGTAACTAAACTATCAGCATTTATGGCTAAAGCAGAAGGATTAGACACATTAAGGGCTGTGTTAAATACAATATCGACGGGTAATGATGTTTTTAGTAGCTTATCAACATGGGTTCAAAGAATTGATGATTTCACACATAATATGACTGGAATAGTTAATGGTTTAGAGGATAGTATAGGAGTAACCAATAATACATTAAATCAATTCACGACTTTCGTTAATGAAACTAACAGAACAACACAGAACGCAATATCAAGTGTTGAATCTCTAACCGGTCAGGTAATGGATAGTCATTTAAGTTTATTTCAACGAGTTCAGTGGTTTTTACAGAATTTATCACATGTTGGTACTAATGTTGTACCTCGTAGTGTAAGATTAAGAGATGTTGATGAAACACATGAAGAAATACACGAACTCACAATTGCTGAAAAATTTAATAAATTATATCCTCGTTACGGTGTGTTATTAAATTATATAAATCAAGTCATAAAAGATAATAACATAACGTTTGAAGGTACAGAAAGAAATAATGATTTAACTATTACTTTCACTGTTGCTGAATTGTTACGTCAGATATGTTTAATCAATGATAATTTAACGTCTTTCACAAAATATCCTGATGATCACGACACCGAATTTTTAGAAGAGCCACAAGAACAGACAAATATAAAAGTGGGTAAAATATGTACTCAGGAAATAAATATTAATGATAAAGATTTAATGACAGAATTAAATAATAAGACAAATGTCAACCATGAACATCAAAACATCGAACGCTTAACGGTTCATGAAATTAAGGGATTTATGAAAGAAGGAAGAGAAGGTAAAACAATTAAAAATGAAGACGGATCAGAAACTATTATATCACCGGAACCTCCTACATATGTCATTCCTGAATTCACGGATGGATTAGAAACAAAGGCTATAATAATTAAAAACAATAATGAGATAATTAATGTTCAACAGTCATTAAACAATAAAGCGGATAAACTAATTACCGACACTTTAACTTCAAATTTAGCGAATGTTATGAATGCACTGAATGATACAGCAGACAAGGAACAATTAGATTATAACACTCATGAATTATCGTCAAGAATTGAACAAGGAATCGTTGACGTAAATAATAAATTAAATGATAAAGCGTCGACGTCAGATTTGACAGAAGCATTAAATAAAATTGAAACTAAAGCAGATAAAACAGAAATTCAAAAAGTTAATCATGATGTGCAAACAATTAATAACATATTACGAACTAAAGCAGATAAAACAGAAATTCAAAAAGTTAATCATGATGTGCAAACAATTAATAACATATTACAAATTAAAGCAGATAAAACAGAAATTCAAAAAGTTAGTGATGATTTGACTTATAACATTCATGAATTATCGTCAAGAATTGAACAAGGAATCATTAACGTTAAGAATAAATTAAATAATAAAGCAGATAAAGAACATACACACGAAATAACAGATATTAATGAGTTAAACGAAAAATTAAACGAAATCGACACAGCAATAAATGCAAACAAAATTAAAGTTGATGATGTAATAATTAAACAGGTATTGGGAACAGATGCACCTTCAACCAATCCTGAAACTAGTGTTTGGAATTTATTAAAAACATTCAATAGGGAAATAATGAATTTAAAGAAGGATGTATTAAATTCTAAATATGAATTATTAATGACAATTTATCCTGTTGGTTCAATTTACACATCAATGAATAACGTAAATCCTGCTCAAATATTTGGTTTTGGTGAATGGGAACCAATAGTCGATCGTTTCTTATACTGCGCTAATTCATCAAGAGAAACAGGAGGAAGTAAAAAGATTACAGTAAATAACTTACCTTCACACAATCACTACTTTTCGGGTACAACATCATTGGCAGGAGCTCATACTCATTTAATCAGTAATAGAGGTTATTACGGATGTGGTAACGGAGGAAAAGAAACGATTTCACGATATGATATTACATCAGATAACAGAGAATACAACACGGGTTTAATCATTGATCATACAGGAAGTCACATTCATTCAGTTTACGGAAACACTGCCGACACTGGTTCAGGAACTGATTACATGCCTCCTTACATTACTGTTTACGCATGGTATAGGGTTTATTAAATAAGTTTATGTTAAAATTATTTTTCAAAATTTCCTTACCCACAAATCCTTTCGCTTTCTTTTCTTAGTTAGTTAGTTTGTCATAAATTATTTTAAAAACTGATTTCATTTTATAAATCCAATAGTTTCAAAATAAATTTTAACGTTAATTTTGTAAGAAATTCAAAAATTTATTTTTTATATGGTTGGCACCTAACTTGTAAAATTAACTCTGTCGTAAATATTAGTATTAATAAATTACTCGTTTTGTAATTTGTTTTTTCGGTAATTTTTTAAATAGATGTTCGCAGAACTCGTGGATTATTTTTAAAACTGAATAGATTCTATATAGTCAGGAATTCCAAAATAAATTTTAACGTTAATTTGTAAGTAATTTCAAAATTTATTTTCTATATGGGGGGACACTAACTTGTAAAACTAATTCTGTCGTAACTTTATATAAAAAGATGTTCGTAGAGCTCGAGGCGAAGACTCGAGGGATGCGAACATCTTATTACTAACTAATATTATAAATTAAATAATATTTGTGCAGAAATGAAGGATTCAATCGAAAAAGAAATTGAAGAACTTAAGAGAAACATCGACATTTGCAATAATGACCTCATCGAATGGAAAGAGTACTGTTTAGAAAAGGTGAAAGAAGAAGAAAAAGAATTAATGATCAAATATTTACAAATTCCACATAATAACGATGATGTTATCCATCATTTACAGGAATTCGTGAGTTCAAAGATTAACGAAGAATTTACAACACTTATTGATGAATATTATGAAATGTATGAATGTAAATTTAATGAAATGTGTCGAAATAAGTATCAAAAGACTATAAAGAACGTTTTCAGTGAAAAATCATCTTCAAAAGTTATGGATGTCTTCATTAATCACAATCAATTACTCAAAAATAAATTAAATTTCATTATTCAGAGGGTTCAATTTAATAATTCAGACAGTTATGAGTTCATAGAGAACAAACTTAAAACATCATTCGACAAATTCATTTCTGATCATTATTATTTAATATATGAAATTTTAAGGAAGAATATTAATAGTATTGCAACATCAACGACAGAATTCACGAACTCAACAGCGACGAAGTTATTTGCTCAATCAGTGATAAAAGAAATTAATCAGTTCTTAATTAATAATTTGAATTCATTTCTGAATAATAATTTTAATCTCTACATCGAATCATTAATAGATAAATTAGGTGTAAACAATGATAAAGTCATTAATGAAATCAAAAGTGAAAACGTGAACATCAACAATAACGAGGTCAAAGTATAGAATTAACTTTAGATTCATTTATTCAAACACTACCCGATGAATATATGGACGTTAAAGTTATTACAGAAATGTATAACAACTACTTCGGAACTAGTTATAGCACTGTTGGATTTGCAAAAATTAAAGGTATTAATGAATATTTCACGAAGATACAAAGAAAAATAAAAGACAAATGGATAACATTTTACAGTAAAAATTAAATGAAATTCTCATAAATTTTATGCTTTCATATACCATGCATAAATAGTGATATAAGGTGGCATGTAGTCGGTATTTTTAAATTCTGGGCTATCGTCTGTATGAATGAAAGAATTTTTATTATCAAATACTAATTCTGTACTCCATTTATCATTACCCCCAGCCATTGTTCCAGCTTTGAAACCACATGAATTAATATCACGCCACATACAATTATGGTTATGTTGTGGTAAGTTTTCAACTGTTATCTTTTTACTTCCTCCTTTTTGTTTTGATAAATTAGCGCAGTATAAAAATCTATCTGTAATTTGTGACCATACACCAAATTCAAATAAATCATATGGATTAGTATTATTCATAGATGTATAAATAGAACCTACTGGATATATAAACTCGAATATATTATGATTTCTGATTCGCAAATGATTTATAATATTTAGTTTATCCACTCGTAGTAATTCGAAATACGGATGTGTATGATTTATGTCAGCTTTAGTATTTAATGAATCATCAATTTGTTTCACATCATTTTCATAAACTACTTTATCAACTTTATTCATTAATTCTTCGATAACGTATGTTCATTCTCCCGTATTTGGTTTCATATATGTTATTTCATCATTTGTAATTAGACCAGCAGTAAAAGTGGATGGTTTATATATAGGTGCTCCTCCTTCTTCATCAATCCAAGGATTAATTTCATTAATTGATACATTATTTAATTCCGTGTGTGTATGATTCTTTTCTGCTTTAGTATTTAATGAATCATTAATTTGTTTCACTTCATTTTTAAATGTTAATTTATCAACTTTTTTCATTAATTCTTCATTCACATATTCGACATTTGCTTTAGTATTTAATGATTCATTAATTTTTGCTTTATCTGATTCATAAACTACTATATCAACTTTATTTGATATATCATTTAAAAAGTTTGTAATAAATGATTCATTTACATCATATTTACCAATTTTTAATATTTTTGGGAATGCATTAAGTGCATAATATCGTTGTTCTTCTGGTGGTATGGATGTTATATCATCAGTTATACCCCTTATTTTTGAATTCATGAATATAATTTCTTTAATGTTTGAAATGATTGCACCACCTTTAGATATAAATTGAAACTTACCATCTTTTAAAAGTATTTCTAAATCACCATATTTTAATTTAATAGTGCTTTCCGATTGTTTAGCATTGAATGCATAAGTAGCGTAGTCAATAACTGGTTTTATTGGTTTCAACATTTATGATATAATAAAAATAATTATTTACTGAGTTGTTGTCTCATCTTGTATTTGTTCGGCGCTTTGCACCTCGCCGCTATACGGTAAGACCGATGGTCCAGGCTCTAAGAGCCGCTTGGAACTTATAAATATATCATTCATTATTTCATTTGCTATTTTTTCTATTTGAAACGTCCATAATATTTCATTCATAAATTCCACATCTTCACCATTAATATCAGTAATACAAAACTTTAAACCGACTAAATCTTTTGATGATAAAATAAATGAATTCCCTTGAACTTGAAACGGATATGATAACGAAAAAATATTTAGTTCTAAGCTAACAACATTTGTAATTGCTGGGTAAATGTTTTTGTTGCCCGTTTGGTGAGAGAATCTCATTGGTGAATTTAGTTTATCACATTTAATCATAAAGAAACTTGGACCATTGTTGTTAT
Organism: Trichomonas tenax; assembly: GCA_023091735.1. Classification (NCBI taxonomy): domain Eukaryota; phylum Parabasalia; order Trichomonadida; family Trichomonadidae; genus Trichomonas; species Trichomonas tenax. The sequence continues at coordinate 5,929 of JALKBU010001366.1, read as the reverse complement.
AATTTAATTGACCGTTTTCTAATGGTTCTGACATATCAATGATACCCAATAAATTTTTTAATCTTTCAGTACAATATTTAATTATTAATGGAAAATGAATTATACCATTTAATTTATCTAATTCAAATTGACTTGATGGGCTTTTACTGAATTTGTCAGCATACCAACTAGTGAAAACAGAATTTAAATATTCTAAATGTGTTGTTATATCTCCTTTACTGATGATATTATTTATATACATCATAGGGTTCACCATCAACTAAGAATGTGATGAAGTCATCAACATTTAAAATAATTGGGTTAAATTTACCTGAAACAGAGATTAGAGAAACATTAAAGATACCAGTAACGTTTAAATTTAATTTACAAACATTATTTGAAATTATATAAATAATTGACATTTTTAATTTAATTAAAAATATGGTTAAACGATATTTTCCTGTACAAAATAAAACCCGTGTGAGATTACCTCAAGATTTCATTGATTCCAAAAATAAAAAATATATTTATGTTATCGACTTTCAAACTTCTGAACAATATAGCGAGGGATATAGACCATTTTTATTATCTTTACATTCAAATTTAGTTCAGAAAGACCCTTATTGTGACCACTTAATACGTTTCTCTACAGGATCACGTACTGATATTGATAGAATAAAATATGAACAAATTGATGATAGTGAATTTCTAGATTTCTGCTTTAAGTATCCAGACGGGTCAAAATGTAATTATACAGAAATAGAAGATGTAATCGAAAAAGATGTAAAAATAACTGACTCCGATGGGAAACAAAAAATAATACATCAAAGAATTAAAACGGGTGAGAAATCAATTGATGTCAAATCATTTCCTAAACTCTGTACTTTTGTTATGCTAATGTTAGAATATGAACCGTAGGAACTTAAATTATTTTTACAAAGAAACGATCAAGAGAGATTTTATATTCATCAACTATTTTATTGTATATTTCATTGTATGATAAATTTAAATCATTTGTGACTCCATTCTTTGTAACCTTTATTGTGTTAATCTCTTTAATCGGTGAAAGTTTAGCAACTACTATGCAGCATGAAATATTGAATTTTAACATCAGAATCTGGAACTTCACATAACATAGCTATGATATATATTAAATCTTCATATGGAAGAATTATTAAACCGGAATCATCAATTAAATTGATAACAGATTCATAATTATCAATGATGATATCCCTGTATATTTTCATTAATTCTGTATCTCATGATGTAACGTACGGGTTGCTAAATCCTCCATCATTTGGTGGTGAATACACTCCCTGGGAGCTTAGATCTTTTGGACCGTAATGAACAGTCACTGGCTCGGCTAATACAACACCCTCACTTTCTTCATCCTTTGGACCTTCAGAGTTCTTTAAATTTGGTTGAGTTAAGCCACTCTGTGGCTCGGAAAGATATGACCTCTCCAGTTTTCTAAATTCAGGGGAAACATTAACTTTTACATTCTGAATTACTTTACTTTTATCATCGTTGACATTATATCCAACTGTTATTTCAGCTTTAGCATTTGTATTCCTTTGTGATGTAAATCTTCGTCTCATTTACATATGAATAAAAAAATAAAAATATTATTAAAAATTTAGTTATAGTCTATCATAACCTCTGGTGGAACATTTTGAGGAATTGGTGGTTGGGCTTGAGCATCATTTAAAATAAATCTTCTTACACGATCAAACTCATCTTCATTATTCAATATATGAGATATCAATTGATAGCAAGAATCCTTAAACTCGTCTGATTTTTCAATCTTTCTCTTGTCTTTGTCAGCAACCTGATCATAATTCAAGTTATATTTTTCAGTATATACACGCCTCTTAATGAAGTTTGTGAATGCAACATTAATTAAATCACTAATTCGTCTCGCTATTCCAATTGCAGGGATGCCTTGCTGTTTAAATTGAGCTTTAATTCCATCTGTGAATTGATCAATTATTGCGACTTTGAAATATTTCTTGGGAGTTATTGGCTTTTGTAATCTTGCAAACTGACCCTCCAAATTATGCTGATATGTAGGAAAACCATCTTGACCTGGAATAATTGAATTCATTTCTTCAACAAATCTTGAATATGGTTCATGTCTATATGAATTTATTGTGCCATTTTCACCCTCACCAATATATTGTTTAATTAGTTTTCCATTTTTATCAAATTCCATTGGATATGTTGTATTATATGCTTTTCTTTTTCCATAATCACTAGCTTTTAGTTTGTACCCATTAATAACTTTAATATTTCCTTTCGCGTCTGTAATAAAAACTTCTGGAACACCATCTGGTTTATTGTCTGGACCTGTAATATCAGCTTCATGAGCTTCCCAATTTGTGCCCATCCATTTTGCATATGCTTCTGCCTCGGGTAAAGTTAACACATTTTTCATTTGCTTAATATCTTTCTGCAATTCCGCGACAATGTGAACTAATTCCTTCATTCCATCAGGAACTGTTATTTGACGAGGATAATTCTGACCTGCTTTTGCTCCTTTAGTGTATGTTCCAGGTCTAAGTTGTGTTTGTAATAAGTTTCCAATTTCTGCCATGTTTAATTAGAATAAAAAATTAAATTAATATCATTTTTTAATCAAAAAAAGTCACATTACCTTTAACAGTGTCAACTATTAATTTTCCATGTTCGCTTAAATGTTGATATTTATAATAAAGCTCATTAATCGACATCGGTAAATTCACTTGATACAACATAACATTTAATTGCTGACGACTAAAACCCGAGAATATAAATAATGTTGAAATATTTGATTTAATATTTGTTGAGAGAGCTTTAAAATATTGAACAGCCATAAAGATTGAACATTGAATATGACGGCATTGTGTTAGGAGTTGATTAAAATATGATTTTTCATTACTGATTAATTTTGATTTAACAGCATTATCAAGAAAGACTAAAGTGTGTAAGAATTCACGACTGAAATCACTAATAAATAATGTTTTAAACAAATCATCTCTTTGTTCATCAACTATTTTATCTTCTAAATTATATTTCTTAATTGTATTATATAATTCTTTATGCATTATTAATCTCTTTAAATAATCTTCTGCTTCATCATGTGATAAATATATGATTGGAATATGAATGAGGTGTTTTAATGATTCAAAAGTGTCATCACATTCACTACCATTTCTATTTATATATATTAACACATGAGAATTTGGGGATGTGTTAGAGATGATAATGATCTCTTTAATGATAGATAAAGTTTTCCCCTTAAATTGTTTGTCTGTTGCTGCAGTGATGGAGTTATAATATACATTTGAATATGGTATTTTGCTCAAAACTTCTTTAGATAAGGAACTTTTATTTTTATTTAGTTCTTCTTTGATCATATCATCAATGTATTCATTATAGACATCATGAAGTTCGACACTTTGTGTCTCAGGGTTTTTAAACCATTCAGTCATTTTATATTTGCAAAAATAATATTTTTCCTTATAGATTATTATCTATATCGTATTGACTCTTAAACTGTGGTGGGCAACCAGTTTTATGATACTTTAGACCATTTTGTGGATCCCATGTCCAATATGTTGTGCTCCCATCATTAGATTCCCTGCTTTTGCTCCAAATATTCCACCAATTGCAGTTCCAACCGTTTTCGCTATTGGTGCAACTACTTTAGCAACAGGTTTTAATACTTTATTATGAACCCATTTTGCAGCATTTTTGATACCATTCCATATTTTCTTAAAAATCCAGCAGCCCTGTTTTATTAATGAATAAAAAATTAATTTATGCTGATATATTAAGATTTTTATTAGTATGAAATGAAACTAATTTTAAAAATAATTGAAAAAGATGTAGACCAAGTTGACCATGATGAAGAAGATACAAACTTAATTAAACCAGAACAAAAAGAAACAAAAATTAAAGTAATTAAACCAGTTACTGAGTCAACAATATTTGAAACAATTGATGATTTTAATGAATACTATGCTAGCAATAAGAATATATTCGAAGAAAACACTACCTGCAAGTTAAATAAAATGTTTAAAATTGACGGCTTCAAAATTACAAAAATAAAGGGTGTAGTGAGTTTAAAATCTATTCCTCAGTCAAGAGTGACAGCATTAATGAAGATTGAAGATTTAACAAAAAGAATAAATGTGATCGAGGATAGGATAAATCAAATCATTGTAGTATATTAAATTCAGCTTAAAGAATGATTTACATTTACCTTATGGGTTGCACCAGAGTTTACATTCCATCACCTTCGTCAACGATTTCAGGTTGATGCTCACCGTTGAAAAATTTTGTTGATTTACCATATTCTTTAAAATGTTTTCTAATACCTAATGACTTCCAGTTATTAAAACATACACTATAAATTTTATCTTTATTTTTACATCTTTCATCATTTCCAATATATTTATATTTTAATTTAGTTTTAACATTTAAGTATTCATCAGCATTTAATACTTCACAATCTTCATTTTGGAACATCATTTTAATATATTCTGGGTTATAAATTCTTCTATTCATTCGTTTTCCACTTTTTTGTTGGAACTTTACGAATGCAATAAATGGAAACACCATTTTCTTTTGGATTTTCAACAATTTTTATTTCATCTTCGTCACATTTATGAGGTCTTTCACCTTTATTCCATCTATGCCATGTAATTGAAAACACATGTCCTTTATATCTATAAATTAGTTCACTTTCGCATCCTTTATATTCTGTTATTAATTCACAACCTTCATTTTTAAATTGTTCTTTAACCCATTCAGGATTTAAACTGTGACCTGAGCGGGTTGAAATCTCAGATGTATTTGTGGGACTTTGTCCCGCAGGGCTCGAAGAGCCCGTGTTTTCATGACTCGAAGAGTCTGAACCCGAAGGGTTCTTAGGTGTTAAGGCATTAATTTTGTCATTTTTTAATTCATTTTGATTAGATTTAATTTAAAAATCGTATTCATTTAATTGCTTGATTCCCCATTTCTTCATTAGCTCAGGCGAAATAATAGCCATATATGTAGTCTCTTTTATCCAAATAAAAAAATTAAATTATTTTAAAAATTAACTTAAAAAATTAGTAGCTCGGATTTGTTGTTTATATATCGTGTTTGGAATACATCCTCTATATTTAGAATGACAAGTAACCCCCCTACTATACTACTAGTACTATAATAAAAATAAAGAAATGCTTGATGAACTCACAACATGCAAATTAAATAAAATGTTTAAAATTAGAGACGAAGTCCGAGACCCAGAGGGTTATGGTTTCAAAATTACAAAAATAAAAAGTATAGTAAGTTTAAAATTTATTCCTCATTCAAGAGTCATCACATTAATGAAAATAGAAGATTTAACAAAAAGAATAAACATTATTGAAGATAGAATAAATCAAATCATTGGAGTTCTAAATAGTCACCTCTAAAGAGTATCTGGGTCAATTTTATTCCAGTCTTCATCAATATTACCAAGTTTACAATCTATCACCATCATCAATGATTTCAGCTTTATATTCTCCCTTGAAAAATTTAGTTGATTTACCATATTCTTTAAAATGTTTTCTAATACCTAAAGTCTTCCAATTGTTATAAGAAATTAAATAAATTTTATCTTTATCTTTACATCTTTCATCATTTCCAATATATTTATATTTTAATTTTGTTTTTGTGTTTCCATAGTCTTCTGCATTTAATACTTCACAATCTTCTTTAATAAATTGATGTTTTATGTAATCAGGATTTAAAACTTTTCTATTCATTCGTTTTCCGCTTTTGCCATTTACTTTTTTATAACAGTAAATATTAATTCCATCTTCTTTTGGTTCATCTATTACTTTAATTTCATTGTCAGAAAGTTTTAGTCGTTTATGTTCAAAATTTCCTTTTTGGAATCTTTTCCATGTTGTTATATACATCTTTCCATCATATTTAT
>JALKBU010001365.1:0-12063 GCA_023091735.1 Trichomonas tenax | reverse complement strand
CTTGTTAGGGCCTGGTTTGGCCACTCGAGGGCTTTGGAAGTCTCAGGCCGACCTCGCCATGCATCGAATCATGCTTCTGTTGAATAGGCATCTGGATGCATCTCTGCTAGATCACCAGGTCATCCTTGACAATGAGGCCACAACTACTCATAATGAAGTCTTCTTTGGCTTCCAACATTGAGTCCAATCCATTTCAACCTATTGACACTTTTCCATTTTTCCCGCGCAAACATATCACTTTCCTTTATTTTGACATTCTGACTTTACATGACAAAATAAGTTACATGTCAGAAAAGCACGTTGTTCTATTTTGTCCCAGTCCCATTTAAAAATATTTATAATCATTATATAAATTTCGATGTCAATATTCTTTAGTGACAAATTGTTTTTTAGACCAATTATCCATTTGCGTTATGTTTTAATCGAAAAATTATGATTAATTTTAAATCTAAAAGACTTCGAATCTCACTCTATAACCTACAATATTTTGATGGATAGAAAAAAATCGAATTGGTTATTATACAGTATAAACATAAAATAAGATCACGAAAGAATGAAATATTTTATCGACCAAAGAGTTTAAAGACTTATTTTAAAAATGCGACAAATATATATTTTCATTATAAGTTATCAGGCATTTGGTATCATGATATTTGTTTCATGAAATATCTATATATTAAGAGCCAGAATCTAACAATTAATATTTTTTTATCAAAAATTAAGTTATTGCGATTTCAGACATGATAATTGAAATGATATAATAGTACACATTATGAAAAAGAATATTCTGTTCACAAAATCTCCAATGATGCCCATAAAAGATAAAGAGTAAATTTCGCCTTGCGCAATAAAATGCTATAATTCGTGCATCAAATGCCTTCGAGCAATGTTTGATATTTACAGTTGCAAATCCACAAATATTGAAGTTATTGTTATATCATTCTAAATTGTCGAGATATTGAACTTTAGAACATGTCAACATTATATATGTGATATAGAAAGGTTGTGCAACAATTGTAGACTTTCGAAACTGATGATTTGCAAAGATTTGAAAATATATATTCTGATGATGATATTTCTCATTATTTTCGGTATTTTGAAGTAGGGATGCAAATCTGGAAGATATTTTGGAATTTTCATGATTTCCATTTTTGCAATTTTCCAGACAGAATAACCTTCTTTTTTATCGTTTTTTGTCAAATAAATTATTTACTGGACAAAAATTCATGAGTTTCCATGTTTTTAAATCAGCAGCTCGTTATAGACTGAGGAGCACTATGTTTTCGTGCAATTTCACCATCTTCATTGTGATTGTCACATTTTCACTTTAAATTTCCAGCCAAGAGCTTCCAGAAAAGTGAGCAAAATTGAATGAAAAGTGACCTTTTGGGAGCAGGAAATTTGGTCTGGAAGATAATTCAAAAAGTTGATAAATATGATCCTTGTTACGTGAAGAACGAATATATCAATGGAAGATATTGAGGGATTTCCGATAATCTGGAAATAGCATAAAATCGAAAATTGATTTTTTAAAATTTTACTCTATTCATATAGAATAACAATAGTGACATGAAAAGTTTACAATTTTACAATTTGAAAAATTGGAAGTTTTTTCATTAATTTTCTTGGCCAAGAATACAAATTATAACGAAATGAAGGACCTCTATCATGATCTCATTGATGATGGCTGAGCATGTCTGAAACTTCGTTTCCAATAAATGAGCAGTTTCTCGCTGATCAATTCCAAAAATTTTCAAAACCGCGATTGTCACATCATGCATAGCAATACCTGGGCCCACGTTTCTCAAGTAGCATTAATAATGCCAAACCAACAAACGAAGCTTACTCTCAACTTTCCTTCTTAAGTCATCGCTACTGCATATTCAAGCCTATTTACGAATATACAACAAATATTGGCTTAATTTGGGCCATTGGAATCTATAGAAAAGAATTTTTTTGGGTCAAATTATTTTGATTAAATATAAAACAAGCATTACATCGTTCAATTTAGGTGCATTTATATTACCTTATGATCTAAATACATAATTCATGTTTTTACTTATGTTATAAAATTAAATTTCTTATTTCCAGAAGTCCAATTTTTATCTTCCAGATTTACATCCCTAATTTGAAGTCCAGCATATATTGATTCTATATGGAAAATATTATTGAATTTGATAATAATTTATTGAAATTATGAAATCTATTCAGTTAATACGTAAGATTGTTTATTTAACGAACAAAAAGATACTAAATTTGAAATTCATTGTTGAAAACATTCCTCGATTGCTTTTATATCGATATTGAATAAACTCAAAGTGTCTTCATCGATTTTAGCCTTGCTGATATCATTACTGAATTCATCGGACCGATTCTCTTCATTTGATTGATGAGAATCTTCCGAATTCTGATTGCATTGCATAATTTCATCGAGTTTTTCCTGTCGTTTCTTTCGAAGCTTAAAACGATTTCTTATCGCATTACCAGACCTGTTGGGGAAAATTTCAGCAATTTTATGCCATCTCGACCCATATTCGTTATATAATTCGTCCAAGAGGTCATCTTCTTCTTTAGTCCACGGCTCATTACTCAGATTGGGTGCGATGTAATTAATCCACCTCTCTCTGCACTGCCTCGCTGTTCTATTTATCATGTTTTTCGAAATCAAGTCCCAATCGTTTTGTCCGATTCTGTATACTAAGTCAGACAGCATTCTGTCCTCTTCTGCCGTGAATTTGACTTTAGGAACAAATCCCTTTCGATGCTTTTTGGATGTTTTCATTTTTAATGATTTTTATGTTTTCAAATAGGAAATATCCATGATACAATACCAAACAATATTTTTTTGTAAACTTCCGGTTTTACTCAAATTTTGAATCTACGCAGCATTGAAAAAGGGAATTCAATGAGTTGTCAGAAACATATTCTTATACAAAACGTATCATATACATTCGATACTTTAAAAATATTTTCAGTTCTTCTCAATTATTTTTGTCAAATTTGTAATTTAATCAGCATAAATAGACAAATAATATTGTACACAAAATATTTTGTCTAATAATATTTTTGTCATTTCCACTTTAATTCTCATTGATTGACAATTTATAGCTATTTAAAAGAAAATTTCTTTTAAAAATAAAAAATCGATTTAGAAATTTGCTATTAAATATAATTTAGCATATACATCATTAGTAGACACTATATTTATGATAAACGCAAATTTAAATGGTTTAGGGTCAAAAATAATGTTTTATTATGTCATTAAATAAATTGTTTAACAATTATAAACGAGAAAAAAAAAAAATGATTTGTGCAAAATTGTGAAAGATTCGAAAATCAGATATTTCACTGATAAGAAGGTAATTTATCAACGAATTTTACGCAATCAAAAATCAAATTACTCCAAAAATTCAACAAAACAAACCGAATCGAGAGCTCTCTACGGTACAATCAACATCAGCAGAGGGAGCTCTATATATGGTAATAACGTAAAGTACTTGACTGCGGAGTAAAAATGGACAATAGATCTAATATTTTGTTAAACATCTAAAAAACAAACAATATTGAAGGCTTTGACGTACTGCGGAATGGCAGTTTTTGAAAGGAATAACAACGAGATTTAATCAGAAAAAGTTTTATTTTCGTTGGTATTTAAAAATGTGACATTCAATTTTTTTGAATGGACATCTATAGAAAATAAAATCGCAAATCATGGAAAGTGATTTGTATTTCATTTTTGATGCCTCAAACGTTCACTATTCGTTTGTAATACACAGGTGTATTCCTTTTTGTTCAATTCCACGCATTTTCTTATACTTATATCTTATTCACTTTATTTTTCTAATTAATCAATATCATTGCTCTGTATTCCACGAAATATGACTAAGTAGATCAATTACAATCAAATTAATAATGTTTTAATCAACTACAATTTTTTTTTTATATTTTCGATTATAACAATGAAATAATGATATTTATGGTATCATTTGTGATATTGCGTCATCGAATTTTTTTTCAAATCATTATTAGTTAACAACAAATTGATGGACATTTATATATCAATATAAAAATTAGTAATATATATATAACTTCAAAAAAATCAATAACAATAAAATTAATTTTCCAAAAAATAAATCGAAAAATCATTCACAATCAATCATTTTTACATTGAATTATGATATCATTCTCAATCACATTCAATGATTAAATTTGTTTCCTCCAACAATCGAATACAACAAAAAAAGGTTTTAAATTTTTCATGAAATATGACGCTATCGTTCAATATGAACGCATCAAATTTTTGTTGTTTTTTTTCTCGGTTTTCATCATTCAATTCATTTTTCGCTCAAACGATTTTATACAATCAATGTCGATGATTTGAGATAGAATCATTGAAAATATTTTATTCAATCATAAAACCGAAATTGGAACAAAAGACTTCACATTCAATCCAGTTCCTTATAACCTTTGATGTGAGTATACTCTATTCGTGCAACCATTCAATAATATTTTTGTGATCATCACATTGAACAAATCGCTTTTATATTAATTCATGTAATTGTTAATTATAGCTTATCGAGACCAGATCTTTTTAGTTATCAAAGATATATGAATTTATCGTTATGAAACATGAAACAGGTTCAACTTTTTTCATATAACGAAAGATTTATTATGTTTACCATCTATACATTATATTTTTCATATTGATTTTGTTTAATTTTATTTTTCTAAAAACTCTTTTTTTTTATTGATATCTCTTTTTTTATTACAAAAATTGACAGAGTGTCAAATTTTGATATTTTGAAATTGCTTATTTGAATTAGTTTATTAACATTTAATGAAATTTAATTTATGCCACTTTTGACGATAATTTTCCATTGAAAACTTTCTGCATTGATTTTTATTCATTAATGATTTGATAAATGCCTGTTCTTCATTTTATATATTCTATTTATATAACAAAAATGCATTAATTAGCAAATAATTTTTAACTTCTTGATTTCTCACTCATCAATCAATATATTATATAACCATTCATAGAAAATCTTTCTTTATGTTTTATATAATATCTTCCACATATCAAACATTGATTATATTTATTATATTGATGAAATCGTTTGTTGTTGAAGCACTTATTCTTATATTTAAAGGCTTTCTCTCTATAGATATTTTATCATAAGATCAACATCATTACCATTGCCAAATTAAATAAAAGGAAAACATTTATAATTTTGATATTTTTCTAACTTTTTCCAAAGTGCTTCCATACTTATTCAAAGTGCTACATTTTTAAAAACTATTTTTATAAATGGATCCTATTCCTAAGCTAATAAAAACAAATTATATTCACATTATCAAATATCATACTTATTAAAATAATCAATTTCAAGCGCTATAATCTTAATAAATATTTAGAAATCTTTGATTTCAAACTAGGAATATGTATAAAATGCTTCTATTCAAATCTAATTCACGAAATATTTTTAGTAGAATCATAAAAATACACAATTTTTCAATTATTTTGAGATGAATAGATAGCAGTCATGATTAAGATCCCAAATATATAATAAAGTCAAATCGAACGATAGCAAAAAACGTACAAAAAGTTATCAAAAAATGATCGGTCTAGGAACAGAAATAGAGTCAACGCATGTCAAATATCCCGTTGTCAAAGAAGCGTTTTCGCGAATGGAGATTTCGCAGACATTCGAAAACGAGGACTCTCCCATCTATTGGTGGGACGGCGATATTTTTCCGAAAGATTTCAAGAACGTGGGACCGAATCAGAGGATAAACAAGATTCCTGGGATGGACTATATCTGTTACAAATCGACTTTCATACACTCAATGAATCAAATGCGGAGGTTGTTTCCAAATTTCTACAAATTCTTCCCAATGAGCTTTCTACTGCCGCATCAGTTTGCCGACTTCCAGAGAGAACACGAAAAATTGCAGCACGCACTCAGAAAACCTGTCACGTGGATCGTAAAACCGAGATCTGGGTGTTGCGGCCACGGAATCAAGTTGATCCAGCACGTTTACGAGATTGGAAGGAAGGCCGAGTCTATCGTCATCCAGCGATACGTCTCTCCTTTCCTTTTGGACGGTTTCAAGTTTGATTTCCGTTTTTACGTTCTCATCTCAAATCTTTCGCCGTACACAGTCTACATCTACAAGGAGGGCCTCGCGCGCTTCTGCACGCAGAAGTACGAAGCTCCAAGCCCAGAAAATCTCAACGACAAGTTTTGTCATCTCACAAACACATCGATCAACGTCGAGAACGAACATCCGACAACGGATTTCACGAAACTCGCATCGGAAGTCCTCAAGCAGGTCCAGTCGGTGAACCCGAAGAAAGGAGAGAACGTCTGGAGGAAGATCTGCAACGCGACAGCACTGACAATGTTAGCGATGTGGTCTCCGATCGTCAACTCAATCTCTAACTGCGGTTCTTCTCTCGACGCGATCGGGACGCGATATTCATATTCATCCGTCGGAGGCATCGACAAGTACAACAAGTTCTTCCACGTCCTCGGAATCGACATCATGCTCAACGAGTTCATTTCTCCTGTCGTCCTCGAGCTCAACGACAGACCTTCGATGGTCGTCACGTTCGACTGCGAGAAGGAGCTCAAGACATCATTGATCGTCGACACACTTAGGACGATCTCGAAAGACGGCTCAGTCATCAACCCTCAGCCTTCGATGTGGGAGCAGATTCTTCCAGCAGACCCTTCAACACAGTTCGCAGATGTCGTCGACGAAGTTTGCAGCCAGAGCTGCTCCGTTCTTCGATCTGTGATTCCTTCAAAAGTTCAGAAGTCTTCAATCAATTCTTCAATCAGTTCTTCAATGAGTACAACGTTGACATTTGCCGAAGATACGAAGCAATGATTTGATATTATTATATAAATTTTGTTTGATATTTATAAAGATGAATTTTATTTAATACGACTGAATATGAAGTTAGCGAATGCACTCAATGTCAAAGCCACAGTAAAGTGTGATTTGTGATTCATTTCAATAGTTTCTTCATTTTCCACCAATTCACATTTAAGGCTCCATTGACACCATTCAATTTTTAACCTTATTGGTAGAAAGCTGGTAGTTAGAGCTCCATTTATTAGCATAGTAAGATTGATTAGATCTGATTTGTTCTGATTGAACTTGCTTAGATCTGATTTGTTATGACTGAGCTTGATTCGATCTGATTTCTCAAAATTGAGCTTGATTCGATCTGATTTGTACTGATTGAGCTTGCTTTCAGCTGCCTTCTAGTGAATGAGATTGTTTTGAAGTTCTTTATCCAGGGAATTTGATAAATAGTTCCTTGTAGTGGTATAGCTATGCTACTCAGAACAAATATCATTGCTAATGTAGCTATTACGCCTAATAGCCATTCTGATTCCCAAAGCAATCATTTTATATGTCACTTTTAACCTACCAAAACTTCCCATTACATAATTGCTATGCTTTAAAAATGCTAATTTCATGCTTACAAGCTATTAAAGCCTTCAAAGAGAAATTAATTTTTCAAAGATTCCATGTAATGAACTCATTATTATGTAAATTGCATATGAAATAATAATTTCATTACAAACAAGCTAATAGCAGGTTATAACATAGATTTTGTCTCACATGGGAATGATGAAGAAACAATTAAAGTTATTGAGAATTTGAGGAGCAAAGCTCAAAAATCTTCGTTTTTTTTGAATTTTCGTCATTTTATACAAACATTTATCGTATTGATAAAATATATAATGTATTAAAACAGACTATAGTTGCATACTCATAAAAATCAATATTGTTTAGATTATAACTTTTCCACATATAATCAAAAATTATTGTTATAGTTATATAAGTGCTTTTGAACTTAATTTAACAGGAAATGATAAATATAATTACTTCTAAAATGTTGAAATGTATTGTTGCCTAAGAAAATCGAGAGGAAGTTAAAATATGCGACGAACAGCAGTATTTACTATTTGCAAAGACGTAATTCCCATTTGATGCATGAATGAGTTGCTTATGATTAATTATCTCGCCCAAAAAGTAAGGAAATTTGATCGGATTAAATGTTTTGATATATTTTGGATATAAGAAGACGCATCCTTCATTATAAGCATGAGCATATTCTTGGCGTTAGGTTTACTCTGACGTATTCGTAGCATTAAAGATTTTGATTTGCATATCTTTATCCTGTAGAGATTGCAAGCAATTACGCCACATCGAATCGTATGAGATGGAAGAGTTAAACATGTGCTTTGCGTTTTTGATGGTGTTCTGCATTTATTTACTGAATTATAATTTTTATCTCAGGTCTTGCAGCAAATTTCCTAATACCAATGACAGAAATATACGCGCAGATATCGAATTGTTCATGCCGTTTCAAGGGCAAATGACAAGTCGAGTGAGGCAAAAAGTTGAGACACCATCTTTCCTCAGCGCATAATTTTTTTTTCATTGCCAAATCTAAAATTCTAAAATTTTACATTATTACAGCTGCAAATCCAAATCCCATCAAATTCAATAACTTTCATGTGTATAATCGCTCTCAAATCAATTAATGAATTAGTTGCATTTTTAATTTTAAGCGTATAAGAGGCATTTGAATCAATAATAGACATAAAAATATCATATGCTGCATAGTAGTGCATACATTTATGCTGGAAATCGTATATTTTGGACGATTTGAAATGCAATCAATGATTTGATAGATATATAGACTGTGCCACATATACCACTGGATAGACAACTATCAATAAGTTCATGAAAGTACTTTCAAATCGAAAAAATATGAATCAGATAAAAAGTTATGAAGGCCGCGGGACTACACCATAGAAGGAAAAATTTTGCCACCACCTTGGGAGTGCCACCTTTTTAGTGCTACCTTTTTAAGACCACTTTTTTCACGATGAATATATTCATCCTATTACTCCATAATGAGTTTCTTAAACCCAACATTCGAAATTTCGAAATTTTTAAATAATGAATTCACAAACCACATACATTATCAATACTATATTAATCACTAAGTCCAATAAATTTTCTTTTTGATATTCACTTTTGTCATAGACTCATGTTAGGGTCTGATAAAAAATATAATGTGAAAAAATCACACTTTGTAATATACTTTTATCGAATACAGCAAATGTATGAACTAGTAATCTAATTAACACATTCAAATTTACAAACTTATGGAAATGTAAAATTAGATTATTTAGGCTGTCGGAAATATTGACTTGAAACCTTCAAAATGGGGTCATAAGTGGTTTTGCAAATTTTGACAACCAACCCCCATGCATATACTACTTTTTGTATTTGTTTCAATCTCAGCGCGTTCTCTTTCTGTATCTTGTTGTATCGTTCCGCTTCCTCCTTCATCTTCGCGTTTGCCATGATGAGGCTGTGAACGAAAGATTTCATTTGATAGAAATAATTTGTAAACTAAAGAAATAAATATATTTTGACTTTTGACAATGTAAATCAATAATTTTGACTTTTGATATTTGTAATTTTTTTGACATTTGTTATGATTTTTTTGACTTTTGACGATATAAAATAATATTTTTGCCTTTTGACAATTGTAAAATAAAAGTTTCATAATTTTTTAATGAATTCATTCTTTTCTCTTTTTCAAAAGTTGGAATGATTACTTCGATGGTACAGATTTCATTCAACATTCTAACAGCAGTCGAAGTGAACCTCTCAGTGTCACAAATTCTTCGTCGTTCTTAATCTCGAAATGCGAATTTCATAACCACAACGATAGAGCTATTTATTTCAGTCAAACAGATACCAGCACTCGTCTTCTTGTTGAAATTACCACATTTGATAACTGCAGCAGTCCAACTGAAGGAGGTTCTCTTTCTTTTGGTACAGAAGGTCAATGCGTTCAAGAACGAATATTTTATCACCGCTCTACGACATCAAATTATTCACATGCATTCTATTCAATTGTTACAAATTCAAATTCTGCAAAAAATTATTTCAAGTTTTCGAGCGTTTTCGAATGTGGAACAAATGATAAATCTGAAATGTTTCGTTCAAGTTATGGGAAAGTTGAATATGAAAACATCAACAGTTCGTTTAATAAAGCTTCTTTTATATCAGGATTTTACATTGAATATTTTCAACCAGAAAGTTTTGTTAAATTCTCTAATTTCTACAATTTGACTGATGTTAGTAACTCTATGTATTTGTCATATTTCGGTTATGGTCAAACTTGTTCAATTAATTTTTCTAATTACATTAAAAACGGGAAAACTCCAACATTGATTTGGGGATCTTCAACAAATCTTTTTGTTGGATGTTGTTCATTATTTGACAACACTTGCGATATAATGTTTCAAAGTTGGACTGGATATTCTATCACAGTCAGTCAGTGCTATTTCGATAATGCAACAACTAAATATGGATCTGTTACCTTTGTTTCAAATGTCACTGAAAAGTTCACTGTTTCGTTCACAGGAAAAAGTTTCTTTTCCTGCAAATATATCAACAATAAACGCGGACAAACGAAAGAAATCAATTACAATCGTGTTGATTCATATTGCTTATTCTTCCGTTCATTCATCAACGTCACTGTTCGCGACGATTATAAACATTGAATTTCTAAAAATCATTTATAATAATCAATACATAGAATATAAGATATTTTTGAACAATAATGTATAAATTATTCAATACTTTCAACATTGCATATGAAAAAGTGAGATCTGTTCAAATCTGGAGTTTATATTTGAAAAGTGAAATAGTTGATATATGAAGTTCAAAATGTCAAACAAAATATTGAGTTGCTTTAATTTGTATTTCAACATTCTTTTGATCTATTTATTTCACATTTGTTGATTTCATAAATATAATTCACTCATAAAATGCAAAATCAATTCTTTAAAACAAAAAATCGATAAATAAATGAGATTAAATGATGTGATAGAATACGGATGTGCGAATTAGGCACTTTTTGGCTGCGGGCGAACTCAACATTTTAAAAAAGGATCATCACTGCAAGTGCTTTTGCTGAGACAAACTCATAAAAGGTTCTTCTAATATGCTTTATAATGCACATTTTATTTTTCTAATCCCATTATTTGTCATTTGACAAAAAATAAAAATTCCAAAAAGAAAATCACATTTTTTAAGGTTCGGGATACGGGAGAGATAAGTTTTTGCATCCCCAATACTTTGGGAATAAGTTGGATCTATAAAAATTTTAAATTTAGGAGAATGTTTAAATATTCATATAGAATCATTTTCTTCATTTTATTTCGACTTTGAATCAATATCAATTTCCAAAATTTTAAATCTATAGTATTTCCGTCTCTTGCCATTATAAACTTACTAATCATTTTCAATACACACTGTGGCTCAATCATTGTGATAAAAATGAATGATATTTCTTCCAATTTATGGAATTCAACCAGCAAGACTTGAAAGTTTGATTTACTTATTTGTTAGATTCAACAGACAAATGCTCTATTTTCTGGTGTAGTGCTTTTTAAAGAGATAAAGTCTTCTCATTTTTTGCATTAATACGGTAATTTTATATCAATATCGTCATGAATTTCACAGTATTTCTCATGGCAAGCTTTAGAGATATATTTCGAAAGATGATGCTATGATGCATATCCACCACTGTATAAAGATTCGTAGTATTCCTCAAACACGAAATCTGAATAAGAACAATATTTTCAAAACTTTTCCCCAAATCAATGCATAATAAACTTATGTGTTCATTATTCTATGAATGTGAGTCAATTATACCGACAAATGTTGGTACTATTCAAGAAGGTTCATCAACAATGATCGATATTGCATGCAGTCGTTTCGAAATCATTTCTATCGACAATTCATATGTTTATTTAGAGCAGGAATTTGATATAAAGGTTCCTAAACTTAATGATAACAGAATTGTAAAACCGTTATTTTATTTTGGTTATCAATACGCTCCTGAATGTATTGCTAGCTATCGTTTGTACAGTAATTCGGATCAATTTCAAACCGTCAATTTTGCGAATTATGAATGGTTTGCATTAAGGAACTCTGTTCAACCGGAAGCTA
>JALKBU010000135.1:0-74355 GCA_023091735.1 Trichomonas tenax | reverse complement strand
TCCCTTCAACACAGTCCGATTATTGCTTTAAAGAAGTTGTTAACACAATGCAAACATTTTCCTTTGAGGACAATCCTCAACTGAGCTATATTGGAAGTTATGCATTTTACCAATGTTCTCAATTACAAAGTGCAGACTTCTCGAAATGTTCTAAACTTAAATACATTGGACCCTATTGCTTCTCAAAATGTTCATCATTGTCTACAGTTGTATTACCAGAAGGATTAACAACAATCGATTCATATGCATTTTCTTATATATCAATTTCTTCTCTTCATATTCCTTCAACCATTTGTAATCTGGAAAACTTTGCCTTTGGTTACAACAGCAAATTGTCAACTGTAAAATTTGGTCCGAATTGTTCTTTAACTAAATTCAAGAATAATGCCTTTTATATATGTAGTTTTTCCAGTTTTGAAATCCCAACAAATATTCAAACAATGGATTCATCAATATTTAATGGAAATAAAAATGTTCGATATCTTTCTGTTGATCCAGGAAATAACAATTTTGTTGTCATTAACAATGCCTTGTATAATAAAGAAATGACAACAATTTATTATTACTGTTCTTATTATACAGGTGAATTTAATATCATTCACGGAATAAAAACTATAGAATATTGTTGTTTTATATCATCAAAGCTTTCAACATTAAATATTCCAAATTCTGTAACAACTATAAATTCTTATGCATTTTATAAATCCGATCTTTCAACGATCAACATTCCGGATTCAGTTGTGTCAATCGGAACTGCATCATTCTGTGATACTCATAATTTAAGACAAATTACTCTCTCACCTAAACTTACACGCATCAGTCAGATTTTATTTTATGGGTCATCAATAGAATCTATCAGAATTCCTGATAATGTCACAACAATCGAACCTCGGGCATTTGCAAGCTGCAAATATCTCAGAAAAATAACGCTTCCTGTTGGAATTAAGAGTATTGCAGGTGGTGTTATTAGTGATTCACCAAATGCTGTTTTTGACTTCCCGCCAGGAGCTGGGATATACCTAAATTCAGATTCATTGCTTATGGATTTAGATAACACATACATCTCCCAATGCTTATCAATGAATCCAAAATCAATCACTATCCCATATACAGTTAAAACAATCAAAGCTTACGCATTCAAGGGCAAAAATAGTCTCATCTCAATCTCATGCGATGGTCTTTCACAACTTGAGGTCATTGAATATTATGCATTTTATGGTTGTTCCAATCTCCAAACTTTTCTTGACTTCGGAACAATAAAATCGATCGACGAATATGCATTTTCCAGCACTAATCTGAATCAAGACATTGTTTTTGGAAATCAATTATATTTGATCGATAATAACGCCTTTTATCAATGTTATTCATTACCATCGATAAAATTCACATCAACTGTCAGCTTGAGCATCAAAAATGAAGCATTTGCTTTATGTTGTAAAATTTCTTCTGTCACATTTTCATGCACATCGAGTATATATTTAGGACAATCAGCATTTAGAGTTCTGTCGATACTTACAACGATAACAATTCCGAACATAGTTTTGTCGACAGGAGATTTTTGTTTCTCATCTTGTGGACTTCAGCAAGTGATATTCGAAAACAACATTTTTGCTCCAAGTGTTATCCCATCTGGTCTATTCATGAATTGCACATCGCTTTCTGCTATTTCTATTCCTTCTAATGTCATACGTATTAGCAGCCAAGCATTCATGAACACGAACATCGGAAGTGTCAACATTCCAGACAGTGTTGAAGAGATTGGTGCAAACTGCTTCAAAGGCTGTTCTTCCCTCACAAGTGTCACAATCAGTGACTCGAGCAATCTTAGCGACATCAGTTATGAAGTTTTCGATGGTTGTGTTCGATTGAGCAAATTGACACCATTCGAATCCAAGAACTTCGTTGTTGACTATGGTGCACTGTATGACAAAAGCATGACAATGATGATCATATATCCACCTGCATCTCCATCTCGATACTTTGCACTTGCATACAGTGTCAAATACATTGCAGACAGTGCATTCATCGGATGCATTTATTTAGAAGAAATTCTTTTGCCAGACACCTCGATCCAGCTAATCGGTTCTAATGCATTTCGCGGCTGCTTGAACCTCCACACAATCAACATCCCAATGAGCGTCAAAGAAATCGGCCAAAGTGCATTTGACTTTTGTCCTAAACTGAAATGCGGCAGTGTCTTCTATGACAACAAGACTATTGAATTCCGTAACATGTTATTAAAATCAGGTGTCACCAAAACAGCATTAGGCGAATGTTTACATATCACATGCCGATCCACATACTATTCATTCAAGATCCTTTCAACTCTTGTTTGTATAATTATGTAATATTTTTAATCTGAAATTTTTCGACACGATATTATATGAAAAAATCTTTATTGAATAATGAATATAAATCACAAAAAACAATCGTGAACAAACCGATGAATTTTTATTATTATTGTTATACAGAGATATCACTTCTAATCTTCACAAAACTTCTGATTATGCGGTGAAATTATTGGAAAAATTTATTCCTTAAAAAGGTGGTTATGATGTTCATTTTTCATATTTTATAATCATAAGCATTCGATGGATGCTCAAGTCTTAGTAGATGTGGTACCAAAGACTAAAGTTTTGTGTATTTTTGGCGGATCGATTGATAAAAATGGAGCACGTGCAGATGTGAACAAAGCTCTTAGAGAACTTCATTGCGAGTATAAGTGGCACGGTGGGGTACAGCCAAACCCACAATACAGCACTTGCCTCGAAATTATTGCCGATGTCAAGGAATATAAGCCAGATTTACTTTTAGTCGTTGGGGGTGGATCCACTATCGATGCCACAAAGTTTGTCTCCATTGCATCTTTCTTCGATGAAGGAGTTGAACCATGGGATCTTTTCTTGGGAAAGATTAAGCCAACAAAGGGAATCCCAATCGGTGTCGTTCTCACACTTCCAGCCACTGGATCCGAATGGAACAATGGTTTCGTAATTTCACACAAAGAAAAGGAGAGAAAACTTTTTTTTCTTCTCTCCATTCACTTATCCAAAATTTTCGCTTTTAGATCCATGCTATACGCTTACTCTTCCAGCCAGGCAGATAAGGAATGGCATTTACGATGCGTTCACACATTGCCTTGACTATTTCATCACAGGCCAAGTTATGTGGATCTCTATAAAAAATGTAAAATCAAAAATCAAACAATGATGAACCTTTTGATGTCTTCTTTTTGTCGGATGGTGAGCATTGTTGTTTTGTTCTAATCCTAAAATCATCTGAAGAACCAGGTGGAACTCCTGGAATCTCCAAGCTGAACTTTGTGATGCTGGCATTTTGATTATATCTTCTTCTTAAGCTAAACTGGAAAGGAAGATCTTCTTCGATAACACTTTTTGGAATCGTAACATTTTCACACAGTTTATTAGTTCTTTGATCATTTTCGTCGAAATCTGGGTTTTCATATATGTGTTCATTTGGATATCCTTGCTCGAACAATGTTGATGTACCAATGACTGATGTTTCATTTACTTTGTATAAAAACGTAACACCAAAATTATTTCTTTCGTTTTCTTCTTCTGACAAACTCAAATCTGTTTCTTTCAAAACTTTTTTGAGCTTATGAGAGTCAATAAATGGAATGATTGCATGTCCTTTCCATGATGTTGTTCCTCCTTCTATATCAAATTCAAACGTTGTTGGATAATATGAAATTAATGGAGAATCAGAACTCGTCATCAAGTTTGCCATACTTTGAGGAAGGCACCAACTTGATTGCGGAGGTAAAACAGACATTAGTTGAACGAGAGGCCTGAATGGACATCTCTTTGAGAACTCAAACTTAATGTTCGTATCAAGCATCACGAAATCTGATACCAATGGTGCTGCGTGATATTTATAGAACAAAGACCAACTTGGAACTCCTATTGTATAATATTTCAACACCCATAACATTCCTTTGCAATATTCATTGACAACATCTTTAATTTCATTTTCATTTTCGATTCCAAATTTCTTTTTATAATAAATCATTCTTTCTTCGTCAGCATCAAAAATAGTTCTTTTCTCTTCTTTGCTTGCAAACTTTGATTGCAACAAAATTTGTTCTTTTTCAACAGACTGCTTAAAATCTTCATCATTACAAATTGCGTTAACATATTGCGATACTAAAACAGATCTATCAGAAGGACAAACAATGTTGTGAACAGCATTTGCTTGTAAATGATCAAACCCAATCATGAATGGTAAAAGATTGGTAAAATTGACCTCCCCACGATCCGTGATATATGAATTCAGTTTTGGAAGAAGATTTTTGTATCTATCAAAAATCTGATCAATGATGCCACGAGGAATATCGAAACCAGGAATCTGTGGCAAGAAATCATTTCCTGCTGCAAAACATAAGAAAACAACATCATCAATAACTCTTTCGAGATCCCATTCAAATGGAATCTGAACGCGAAGATCTCGCTCCATGTATTGCCTCAAAACAAATATGTTTGCAAAAATAAATGAGTGTGGACCAATTTTGTCTGATGGAGGCAATTCTTTTGTATTTTCAAAAACATTTTCTCTAAGAACTGTGAAATAAACTTCATGAGATGCCAAACCGAGGAAAATCAAATCAGCGTCGAGACCATAAATGCAATGTCTTGTGTTTGGATCATATCCGGGAATCAATCTTTGAATTCGAATAAACTCCATAATTTTGTGTTCTCCTTCACCTGGAACTGAAGAATCCGAGAGAATAATAGTAATATCTTTCCAAGCTCGTGAAGTTCTCTGCATTTCAGAAATGAATGATCGAATATTTTGAGAAAGATCTGACATAAATTTTGTTCCTGGCGTTATAATATTACTATCGTGTGTATGCATATAGTCTTCTTTCATGATTTCTTTTGCTTCTTTCTTCCTTCCTCGTGAAATTAAATCTTCATATAATTTCTTACGATTAAAAGCCGAATCTTTTGCAGATCTGAATCTTCTAGCACGTTGTTGGTTCATTTTTGCACGTGGTGCTATGCCATCTACAGCTAAATACAGTAATTTTCGTGGACGAACAATATTAAAAATCCGTTGTATATAAAGTCTGATGTTTTCGTATATTTCTTCGGTAGTTTTTGGCTGTTCTCTGTCCGCTGGATGGAAACATGGATGAATTAATCCATTCATGTCCAAATAAAAATTATCAAATTCGCGAGTTCCGATTGTATTTTGATTTGGCTGTGTTGGATCATCATCACCATCGATTTCCAGCACTTTGGAAACAACTAATGGGTATTTCTTCTGAAGCCACCTAAAAAAAGATGGAACACCCATTAAAAAAATGAAGACAAATCTCTTCAATTTTTTTCAAATCACATCTCTACAAATTGATAATTAGACTTCTATCTGCATTTACAACAAAGAAGGGGCCTCCAAATATACATGCTCATGTTCATTTTAGCACAAGCTATCAATGGAAACACAAGGAAAGAAGAACATTCATACGAACAAACTCATTTTAAAATGATTTTTGTGCAACATGCTAACTATCGTTGTAGCATAAGCATTATTGACATTTTTAACATCCTTGCTAATAAAATATTCCCTGTGTTTCTAAGAATGCCAACAACACTTCGGTCATGAAAAATCGCCAATAATTATGTCCAAAAATCAGTCATTCCAAAATAAATTTATTTCCGAGACAATCCCAATTCATGTTTTTCGTAAATATGTGAATCATGCATGTCGAGAATGAGGATCCAAAGTTCAATGCATTCTTTCATCATATAAAGATCTGTATAATGTAATTTAAGGTAGAGGTACCTTATGCAAGGTTAACATATTTTGATCACTAATTATGAAGCAACTCCTGAGAGATTCAATAGGATTTCAGAAATCTGAACAGTAAAAGTTCTTGGTTTTAATTTGTCATTGAATTTTCAAAAAAAAAACATTATTGAAAAATGATTTGTTGAAAGAAAAAGAATTGTATAGAATGACTAAATTTTATATGTGGGGTTATGAAAAATAGCAACATTGAAAATAATTTGAATCAAAGTTTAATGTTCCTTTATATGTAATCCAAAGATCAATAATTCAACAAAATTGTTAAAACCTTTTTGAAAGAAAATTTTACTCAATCATATAAAGATTTTGAAGCTTTCCAAATGATATCCTATACTTTAGTCAATAGCACTAAGGGTGTAGCTACTGTATTCGAGAACAGAATGAATGAATACATTTTCGAATATCCCTGCACTTCAACATATGATTGCACTGATTACTACATCAAATTAAAAGCGGGAGCATACATGTTTGAGCTCTTTAAAACCACTACAGGCTATGTGAGTACTTATAGAGACTCAAGCCATAATTGCGTCAATCCAAATTACACCAAAGACTATAAAGGAAATACCTATTGCTTAGAAGCACCAAGCAGAGGTGGTGCGGGTTTGTACACATCAGGATATATATCCTTTAGTTCAAGTGTTGATCTATACGTGACGATAGGAGGTCCAGGAACATACAAACACAAAATTGACGATTATTCAACAAGTTATTGTTATGCTATTGCCAACATGAGTGAAGGTGGCTATGGAGGTGGAAGACATGCTGCGAGTTACCCTTCTAATGCAGGTGGTGGCATAGACAGCTATAAAACTTGCTGTTAATGACCTTTGGCATCGAATCATTGTCAGTGGGGGTGGTTCACACAACTCTGGAGGAACATCCAAAGTTAGTGATGATGGATCAGGAGGCTCTGGTGGTAACTTAACAGGCCAAAGATGGTTTGTAAATGTGTTTATGTTGTCAGTTATTTGACAAATTCAACATTTGGTCTCAGCAAACAAAAAGTTTGAATCCATATGGATATCAAAGTGGATCTAGTGCTAGCGATAGACCGGGAGCAGGTGATGGCTGGTTCGGAGGTTTTGTGGGCCACCATGGAAATGGTGGATCTGGTGGTGGGAGTTCATGGGCTTTGACAGAAGACGCAGTCATTCCTTCTGGAAACATCATCGCACATGATGACTTTTACAATCAAATTTGTTCACAGCAATATGCATTCATGAAATCAAGTGGTTATCTTTTCACTAATGTCAACTTCTATGCAGGTTTATGGCAAGGAAATGGCAAATTGATAATAACATATCTCCTAAATTTTCCTCCATCTCATTTATATTATCAATTTGCCATTTATGGTGATTCTTGACATCTAAAATAGAAACTAAGAAATAGAGTATACAAACAATTTTTAGTAATTCGCAATAAACTAAATGTTCTTTTCTTTGATTGCATGTTTTCTTTTCTGACTTATTTCCATATTTATTTGGAATAATTCTTCACGAGACATTGCATGTTTATCTGGATTTAGGTTATATTTTGGTCCTCTGCATATTTGAACTTGCGACGATGTATAGGCAAAATAAATATCTTTCATGCTTGATCTGGCAAAACTAAATTTGTCCATTAGCGCAGTTGGCTCTAAAATTCTTGTATGAAAAGCTATAAGATCTCTTAATCTAAATAAAGGCGTATGGGAGTAATGTCTTGGATCGCATTTTTCTAGATCTGGTGAATTATAATCTATATTATTAAAAGCATAAGGCTCTTCACCATAAACGAAACCGCTGAATGTTTCGATTTGAGGAATATTAAGATAATCCATGAACAATTTCAAATGGACATCATCTGGTTCATTAGTGTTTCCAACCCATTCTTCTGATCTTTCATATATTATCTCAGCTGCTTTTCGAGAAATTATCACTCCAGAGCCTCCTTGGAAGTGATTGTTTACAGTATTTCCTCCATGGTTATGCCCAAAGAAAACTTTATCAGTGGAATAATCATACTTAGCGGCTAAGTATTTCTGCAGCAAGTCGATGCTTTCTATATCAACAATTACATCATCTGTGAGTGACCAATAATATTGATTTGACGTATTAAACAAAAAATACTCTAAACCAGTCATTCTTTTAGCAGCGCGGTCCCCATCGGGCGTTTGAGGGTGATTTTTGTATTTTTCTGAAATTGGTAAATATAAATAATTTGAGTTCTCTGTTTGTTCGCATAAAAATCGGTAACTAAAGCCGAATGGGAGCTTATGAACCCAATAATTATAGATTTTAGATTGTCTGGCGAGATTTTTATTTGATACGAATCCAAAAAATATCGATGGATAGTTAACAATCGAACACCTTATTGAACTGCAGTTGTGCT
The DNA here is from genome assembly GCA_023091735.1 of Trichomonas tenax. NCBI lineage: Eukaryota > Parabasalia > Trichomonadida > Trichomonadidae > Trichomonas > Trichomonas tenax. Next base: position 66,150 of record JALKBU010000135.1, on the reverse strand, counting down.
GATGTAAATCAAGAAGAATAATAAAACATAGTGTTATAACAAGCCAATATTTCGAATCGATATTCAAAATTTGTCACTTTTATAAGGATAACCATTCAGATCAGATTTAGAATCAGAACCTTTTAAACTTTTCAATACATTATATATCATTTTTATAATGTCATAATTATGGTTTCCAGTTCTGAAACTATTTTTTCATAACGCAGATACGTAATACCGAAATCGTGTCTTCCAGCCGCATCTTCAAACATTCATGAAATCTCACTATATTGAATATCTTTATTTAACTTTGTAGATTATATAAATATCAAATTTGTGATGATATTCAATAGATACAATAAAGACGTTTTCAGATCTATCAAATTTGATAAAGAATATCATTTTGGATGATAATTTCCTTTATTCTATGTGCTTGCTAGGTAGCTCATTATATTAAAATAGTGTTTCATTTCATATTTGAAAATTTTCAAATTACGATATTGTTGTTTTACTTTCTTTTATATAAATTTTGTTAAATTTTTCATCATCTAAACTGCGTTGAACTTTGACAACTTATATATTCTATTAAGAGAACAGTCCAGAAAAAGGCTGTGACACTCCCTTTCCCAGATTCAATTTCCTTGTAACTTTAATGGTAGACACAAGGGGTATTGTAGATGCTCATACTAAAATATCTAAGCTCTACTAACTTAAGTTATGGAGATCATAATTTTGGAATTTGATTAAATAAAAAATTGTAATTTGAAAATTTACATGTCAAATTAATCTAATGGGAAAAGTATATATTTGACATATTAGCTGAGTGTTCGATTCTCGATGTAATTGTATTTTTTCTTTCTAATCATAACTACATATGTGTTCTCTGAAAAATATCACTCCTCTGCAGAATAGTTATATGTAGGATGTAATGTATTAAGATGAGTAAGAGTTAATCATCAAATGAAATTTTTCAATTCAAGCAAATAATATTACATTTAATTTCATGCTTTTACATATAATTTACATATTGTTGTATCAAGTAATATGTGATTTATCATTTAATTTTATTTTTTAACTACTATAAAAAAGAATTGAGAATTACGACTATATTTTGCTTTGATTGCTTAACCAACATAACTGCACATTCTCAAAAAAAATTAATATATATGTATGCATAAAATATAGTTTCATAATCAAGATCTTTGTGAAATTTATCTTTTTCCATTGAATTAATCGGTTTCAAACGAAATTAATTAATTTTGGTTTAAAAGCCAAATTTATTTCAATTATCTGTATGCTGCAGTTACTTATTCTGATTTTTAATTATCATTTATCATATTTGATTAAATTTGACAAAGACGTTAAATTTTTTGACATATCTTTATTGGAATTTTTACGGCGATCTTCGATATATCTCAGGGAACATTAATAACTTTCAGCATAAGCGTCCATTCATGACTGTATAGATTGACGCAGAATCACTGTTTGATTATGTTGAATAAATTATCTTTTCGAATCTAATATTAAAATGGATATTGATAACGAATACAGTAACCACATACTCGAAAATCAAAAAAAAAAAACATTAGGACCAAATACCATTTTATTGACTGCAGTTTTGAAATTCAAAATGTATCTCTAGAAGTTATGTTAGCCAAGCCATGGTAATCAAGTATCATAATCTTTGGACTAGTGGCTTGCCAATATTTCAAAGTTATAAAAATAGCAACTGACAATTTTTTTTTGCATATGTGATAATTAAATGAAATATCATAACATATATCACATGATATAAAATGCATGTTCACTTCAAAGTTTGGGTAAAGTTCGATTTTTTGTGTAAATTGAATATATTTTCAACAAAAATGAGATCCACGCCTAACTAAATGTATAATAATATTTAGCTCTATGTTGTTGTTGACTATATCATTGTGTTAAAATATTAATATAATCCAATTCAATGATAAGAAACATTTTATTAGTCCGAGAGAGGTTTTTTTAAAATAAGGTTAAGGGTATCACGTCCTTTGTCCAGAAAATCACTTTTAAAAGATTTATCCCGACGATTATCTGACATACCAGTAGCATATAGAGATGCTAAAAAACGATAAAAAATGCAAAAATTGATTATTCTCTCAAATTGTCACTTTTCGACACGATAATAAAATTAAAAAATAAATGAGTGAACAGAGCATTACACTTCTTAAGATTCTCGTTATCGGAGAGTCCGCTGTCGGAAAGAGTTCTCTCCTTTTGCGCTACATCGACAACACATTCACACAGACATTCATGACAACAATTGGCGTAGATTTCAAGAATAAAGTCATCGAAATCGAAGGAAATGTTGTTAAGCTTCAGATTTGGGATACCGCTGGTCAAGAAAAATTCAGGGCTATCACAAAAGCTTATTATAGAGGCGCTCACGGCATTTTAGTTGTTTTCGATATCTCAAATCTTGAATCATTCCATAGAACAAATATGTGGCTTGACTCGATCAAGAACGAGAACAGCGATATCGAAGTTATGCTCATCGGTAACAAAGCAGATCTCAAGAGAGAAGTTTCAGAAGAGGAAGCAAAGGGATTGGCTGAGAAATACGAGATCCCGTACTACGAGACATCCGCGAAGGAGGATCAGGGTGTTACAGATGCTTTCGAAAAGTTAGCAGCGGCTGCATATAAGAAATATAAGGCATCGCCCAATAAGGACAAGAAGGTAAAGAAGTTAGACCAGCCAGCTGAGAAACAGGAGAAGAAGGATTGCTGCTAATTTTTTTTTATTTTGTGTTCATCTACGAATTTTTATTTTTCTATTTATTTATTGATTGCTATATATAAAGCGCAATTATCTATTAATTTTCCAAATACAATTCATCGATAAAAAGTGATTATCTTTGATATCGATTTTGATCAATCTGATACTGAACCTAATTAACGGCAAAATTATGTAGCTGCTCGCCACCGATAAGTTCCTACAGTAATATTGCAAAGAGTTTGGTTGTTTTACAAATTTGTACAAATTCAAATGATTGTGCATCGGTTTATTTATTAAAATCACTCCAAAATTCAATGTATATCATTTCACCAAATGACAAAGACATGAAAACAAATATCAAATTTGTTCAAAATAATTTTTAGAATTTAGCTCTAGAACACTTGGATGTAAATAATGCAACTTATAGTAAGTTTAATTTAGAGAGAATTTAAGTTAGAAATGAGGAAATTTAAGTTTGTAAATATTAAATTGAAAATAATGAAGAGAAGTAAAACGAAAACTGTTTAATAGAATACGAATAGAAAGTTTACTGCTTATCAGCAATCTTGTGAGCCATATAATCGGTACCAAGGATGTTAAAGTTAAGTGTCTTTGTCTGTGTGTAGACTCTAATGCCCTTCATCCAGTCTGGGCGGATGAAGTGGTAGAACTCTTCACGGAGTTCATCGAATGCTGATCTAACAAACCAGTCATTCTTAACTTGGTTATCGAGAGCCATAAGGACGGAATCGCAGCAGAGTGTTGTAGAGACGGCCTTAGCAGCACGCATGAAGTACAAGTAGTGGTACAAGAGAGCCTTTCTAGCAATCTTGTCGCCCTTCTGTGCTAACTGAGCAATCTCACCAGCATCGATCTGATCTAATGGAATCTTAACCTGGTTGATGCGGTCGTACTCGAACTGATAAGCTAAGCAGAGACCTCTGCCAGAAGCGATATCCTCAAACTCTGGAGCCTGGCGGCCATTGTAGTGGTGGTCGGAGACGAACTGGATGAGCTGCTGCTCGTTGAGGTAATCCTTGTGGCGGAAGCAGACTGTTGGGATCTGAAGGTGTCCTAATTCGGATGGGACGACGAGTGGCTGTGGGAGAATTGGTGTCTTGACAATAAGGGCAACACCGAGGCCAGAGCCCATAGCGAGGACTGCTGTTCTTGTGTCTGAGATTAATTTGCCACGTGGAGCAATTTCTGGCCACATCTGTTCGAACAATGGAGAAAGGATACCCTGCTCCTCAGCAGCGATAACACCATAAGCGCCGGCCTCAAGATCGTTGAGGAAGAGAGAATGTCCCGTTGGGAAGAGGGTCCTTGGCAATTGGTCCAAGCTGACTGTTCTGTTCTCGATCTTTCCTGGCCAGTTTGTGAAAACGACTGTGTTGTCCTTGATTGGTCCAGCAACAGCGATTGCAGCGCCCTTGCACTGAGCGTTGGATGCGACTTTCTTGATATCAGAAGAAAGCTTGTTAAGGCTCTTCAACGCGTCAGCGGTATTTTGTGCCTTGATGTGCTTAGCGTCAATGTAATCGCTTGGGTTGAAGTAATTTGAAAGACGGATGCGGAGACCGGAGCCACCAACATCGCAGCCGAGGCAGAACATCGGGTTGCGTCCGTTTGTCCATGATTTGATTGGAAGGAACTGACTTTCAGCCATCGAAAATGTTAAATGAATTAAAAAGTGACTCACCTCACGGCACTTCCAATATTTTGGTAATAGTGATATTTCACTGTTTTATGACTATATCCACAAGAAAAGAATAATTGGACAGGAATTGAGAGCAATTGAATAGTCAACGATTATTTCTTCACAAAATTGAATGCTGACAAGTCACTTCATGGTTTGAAAATATTCAGTGAACGGCCACAAATTTATTATAACATCTGCATTATATATTATATCATATTTTTCGACTTTTTGGTTTTAAAACATATTTTGATTATTTTTCAAAAATATCCTTAAAATAATCATACACTAAAGATGAAAGTGCTATATTTAGGGTTGCGCATTTGGAAGAAAAGTGGGAAAATTCCAGTTCTCGAAAAACTCTAAGTATGCGGCTCCACTTTTTTTTCTTGTTGACCTTTTTGAATTTTGCAATTTTTAACGAGTAAACCCCCTTCCTGAACGAATCTGATGAAGCATTTACGTGCTTTTCTGGGGTACTGATTCTAATGGTGCAATCTGTTTCATGATCTTAGCAAGGTATTACTTAATCATGATATGATTGCAAACAGAAACCCATTACAAATCATTAACGTGCTTCTGTTATGAATCTCTTTGATGATTATAACAAATACATCTCACTATTATAGCGTTCGCTCGCTTATTTTTGCTAGAGTTCCGGTTGAAAAATCAAAAAATAGAAAAGAAAAAATATGCTACGCGCAGGAGTCAAACGGCCTTCCTTTGCTCATACATCAAGCATACCTAAAGTTATGCTACCTCAAGTTCACACAAAATTTGCTCATTGGTAACATTACATATCAAATTTTCGACTTTACATGACAAATATCAGATAATATGTGTTAAAAATGGTGACTTCGTTATTTTACATGTCAAAATTCGATGAAATCTCATGGAGATCCTCAAGTTAAATAGACAAGCAAATGCTATTCACATACTCAGCACCCCCTGAAAGGCACCAATTTCTTATTAAAATAAATCGAAATACTAAATAAATTAAGTTATTGCTTTTTTCAAAATACACAAACAGAGTCTCATATTCTTAAAATAATAATCTATAATCACACTGTTTATGAATGTATTAATTATAATTGATTTTGTTAATATATTTATAAATTCTGCGTTTTAATATAGGCTACATCTATATCATTAACATGCAGTTATACCTACAATAGATAAGAGAAGAGCTTCCATCATCTTCCAATACAAGATAGTGTTTGTTTAAGCAAAATCATATTGGATGAGCGGCTTCGTCTTTGTTTGCAGAGATATTATTGATACCACTGTAAACAGAACCCATGAAAGGCACGTAAATGTTTTATCAGATCTGATCTATAGGGAGGTCACTCGTTAAAAATTGCAAAACTCAAAAGAGTAAACGAGAAAACAAATTCAAGGAAGTATGCGGCACTTACGCATTTTCCAATGGCGTATTTTTTTGGACATACGTAAAACAGTTACGCACTTGCGATTTGTAAAATAAAAATAGTTTTTTTATTATAGGCAGACAGAGTTAAATTTAAGTGAATATTTTTAATATTTTATCATTCACATCCATATACATGTTGGCTGCTCAACGCAGCATGCGAAACTTGCAGATATAACACCTGGAATGAAAAACGCAATCGCATCAGCTCTATCCCAAGGCGAATCACTGTCGTCCGTTGCACAAAAGTTTAAATGTTCAGAAGAAATAATTTCACAAATTCCAAAGATGTCTCAAGCACAACAATTAATTCATAATATAAATCTACCAATGCCCAACATGTCAGAGATTATGGCAGATGCTCTTAATGTGCCAAATCTATTTTTTTTTTTTTAATTTAAGGAACTAAAGCCTCTTTCCTTTACAATTAGACTCCAAATTTGATAGTAATCATTTTAAGCAAGGTTGTTTTTTCAACAAATTTTGAAGGAAAAAAATCATCAAAAAAATTTAAGGTGAATTATCACTTTTACATGCAAGTCAGGCCTTAATATTATAATAAATAAAAATTTTTTTAATTACAACATTTAGATGTGCCATGAAATAGTATTTTCACCATTACCTCTAACAAATAAGAATGGCACATCAATGAATGAAAGTAGATCAAGCCAGCCCAAATACATACTAGGAACTGTTGTTTCGCGCGGAATGAGCATTGTGAAACAGATGAATGATGATGAAGCAGAATAGTTTCTGATTAAATCAGAGAGAATAAGATATCTGTTTGTCAATGTGCTCTGATGTTCATCTGCTGGAACATTTCCAACAAGATTCATCCACTTTTGCTTTGACAAGAGAGATATTTGTTCATTTTGAACAGATACTTTAATAGTGATAACTTCAGCCTTGATCCTGAACTTGTCAAGCAATTAGTCCATTCGTTCCTGTGTATCCTGGAAATCTTGATTCTCATCAAGGAAGCACAATGTCATAAACCTCAACTTGGCGTTCTTCCATCGTTTCTCTCTGCAGAGCAAATATGGTAAAAGCAATGTTAAACCACCATCATCAGCGAGCCACCAGATATCGACTGTGCCGTTTCTATCGACTTCGTGGAATCTGTTGAGATGTCTTAACACTGTAACTGAGAAGTTGGAATCGAAAGCTTCTTCGAGAGCCGCAAAGAATTCTTGGCATTCTTGGCCTTTCCATGTTTCAGGGAATTCCATGCAAAGTGTATTTGGACGCATTCTTCTGATGCCAGCTGTCAATAGAAAGTCTCTGACGCCTTCGTAGAATGTTGGAGCACATGTTATATCATAGAAAACGTTGCAAGAATCATCAGCCGCTATGAATGATTCTGTATGCTCTTCGATGAGTTTGCGGATATTAGGATAGTCTTCAATGACAAGAACTCTTCCGACAGCAGCCATTCCATGAACAGAAAGCAACTGATTGATGAAATTAATGGCATCGAGACATTCATTTGGTGACTTCTTTGTCACAAAAATTAAATAGGAGCGATATGTTTTGACGTGAGGTTGAACATTGTACAACTTCAAAGCTTCTTTCATTGTCGAATAGAAAATATGATTGGATCGACAAACCTGTAATAGATGTAAATCAGTAAAAGAATGAAAACAACGGTGGCACTGAAAATGATCCAATTAATCAAAGCAGCTCTTGCCAAGCAAACGAAGAAAAAGAGCAAAGAGAACCATTTGTTGAAGACTTTGAAAACATGTTTTTTTGACTAAAAACCCAGATGTGGGTTTCAAGACGGGTTCCGATGCCAGATACTCATGTAGAAAGCCACTTGTAACGCTAAGGCCAGAAACCAACAAAGTCTAAAAAACGCAATATCTTTGCAATAACTTTAGTCTAGAGCACCTAAATAGGTTACATGAAAAATTCGCTTAGTTACATTTTTGATTGTGCTATATAGAAAAGTCGAGTTTTGAATCCTCACCGAGATAGCAAAACTAAACGTCGACCGAGGCCAAAAAAGTGAGATTTTTAATAACGTACATTCTGTCACAGGACCTTTGAGTGATTTTTGAGATTTTAAATTATGCTTTTTTAATCATCATTTAGCAGTATCGCCGTGCTCTACTATAGTGAAGGAAACCAAATATTCAAGTAGTTTTGTCGAATAATAGCTCCTGGTGATCTTTCGTAGGCACAAAATTCGAAAAATAATTCTGTTCAATTTTGAAACGAGCATTGAATAATTTTGATAAATCTCATTGAACTTTAATTTTTCTTAACCTAAGCTCATCGAAAAACAATGCATTTATTTATACTTAGATTCGGTTTAATGCCGAAATTTCTTTTCAATGCCAGCAGGCCTTTTTTATAGTTGTTGCTCATCACTCAAAATAGCATTTAAAAGTAAAAATTAAAAAGGTTATTGGGAAATAAGGTTCCTAATTTTTGCTTGATTTTTCGTTTCTACATCTAGACTTGAAAAAATCCTAAAAATACAACTTTAGCTTTTTCACACCTATTATCGGCCTGGATACAAGGGTTTGATTTTCAAGCTCATTGGAAACATTTTTTAAAAACTGATAATATTTACACCCTTATCTCATTAATTTCTAAAAATAACTTTTGAGGATCATGACCCATGAGTCATATCTGCACATACCATCACTGACTTCCTCATATTATCGACATTCATGTATATCCAGATGATAACCTTATTTTAAAACTCGAGTTTCTCTAAATTTCTCAATTTTTCATTTTACAAAACTGTTATGTAAACTTTACATGACATAGAATTTTTAACATGAACATAACATAACGTTAAAAGCTTGTATTTAAATAATATATTCCTTATCATTTAAATAATCATTTTCCTGATTTAATATTTTAATAGAACATCATTTCATTGAGGAAAAAACAATTTTTTTGAGAAAAAAACATATCATATCTTACCAAATATGTGCACAAAGTCCTCGTTCTTTTGTGTGTAACACCTTTATAGGGGGAGGAGCTTATGGTAGAAAATTGGAGAAACAGGGGAGGCAAAAAAAAAACATCCGAAGTACCTTTTTCCAAATATTCCGTTAATTTCAAGCAACCATCTTGTTTGCGGGTCACTTTTTGCACGTTATTTAAGTTTTTTCCCCATTGGGGAACCAAACAAAATCGTGGCCGGAGGCTTTGCCTGCGGCCACATGACATTATCAAAAAGCAAAAATAGCATTGATTTATTACATTACAAAAAATAAAACTACGAAATCCCCATTTTTGCGGCCAATAGCTCTCAAATTCCTAAAAATCCCATTTGTGGTATTGAAATCGGGCGCTACTTTTCCCCAAAATTGAGTACCCGACTAAAAAATTCGTGGCGAGTATTCAATTTTATGCCACTTTTTGGGAAAATTGAGAGTAAAAATGGTGAAAGATGGGGATACGGAGAAAGTTATTTAGTTTTCTTTGAAATTGCAACCATGAATTCGCAGTGTATTTTCCCATCTAATGTATGATCCCCCACTGTAAAAAGTTTTCCCCATTTTCCAAAAAAACAACACTTTTTATTGTAAAATATAATTTTTTCCCTATTTGAGGACGCACTTGGGAAGACCCCCATATGGGAAATGAGGAAAAGCCCGATGGTTGATTTCAAGTTTTCTATCAAAATCCTTTGAATTTTGAGAGATTAAATGTGCAAATATATTTTAAAATAGTAGTAATATTATAATGCGCGAAAAAATCGAAAAAAAATTACTTGACACAATATGACATGTAAAAATGTGTTTTTGTCAAGTATATTTTGGAAAATTTGCCTTTACATTTTATCAATATGAAAATTACATGTCAAAATAATCATGATGATATAAAACATTATTGTTTCTAGGTAATATAATTAATACAAATAGCCTTGATCACAATATATGTATATAGATATATGTGCGCTATATCGCATATCATTCGTTTTTGCTATTACATTAGAGCATAAAGAGATGATACACTATAAAAATTGAATTTTAAATATCATGAGATACTTAATGCAGAATCTATTGGAAATCCTCCCTAACTCGATCAGATGAAGAAGTGCTTCGAAAGAATCCCATCATTTAAATGGGATCTCTTCCAAAGAAGAATTTCCACAGCCGCGCTCATATGCTCGTATCTTATGTTCTTCAACCCACCAAAGAAGGTCAGGGTAACGGACGATATGATGGGAGCAGAAGACTGTGAAGAAAGAGATAACTAAGAAAATAAGAAGAAGAAAAAAAATAACAAGTTTTCAAAATATGTTATTTACTCTATTGAATTTAGTCGTCGATGCAATTCACAGTAAACATTTGAAATTCACTCGGGAGGAGTTTTTTCCTTTTTTTTCAAAAATGCAATATTTTTCATACGAAATGCAGGCCTAAATTTCACTGAAGTGTGTTATATCATATACCCCAGAAAAATAGTTGAAAAAGCTTTTATTTTTAATGTTTTTACGTTATCATCCAAAACAGACTAATAATTGAATTTCTTCGATGCATTATCCTATTAAGGCAGGTCTTTTGAACAATGTCACAGATAATGTAATCACTTGGGAAGACAGGATTTAGGTCTGATTTAGTTGCGGAATTGCAAAAAGTAGTGTATGGATATAAATTGGATACAAACACAGCTTTTTGAATTTGTTTTATCATGGATCTTGTTTCTTCATCATGGCAATCTACAGATCCAGAATAAAATACACATAATCTAACATTTACGAACGATCTTGCCTTGAAATGAAGATCAGAGGCATCACTTGATCAAAAAGCATCAAGATTGATGGTACAGCTTGGCAAACTTACTGCTTGGAGGAGTTCATTGTATGCAAATGCATATGTGCTCACTTCTGTTCCATTTCTTATTGTTAATGCTGTTATTTTTAAGTTACAAAATGCATTTTCACCAACTGTTGCACCACCTAAAATATCAATTTCTTTGTTTAAACTTGTGTTGAAAAAAGCAAAATCTCCAATTCCCATACATTTTGGAAAATAGCCAAACTCAGTCAATGATGCACAGCCGTAAAAAGTGTAATCATTAATCATCGAAACTTCAGGTGTTTCAACTCTTGTTAGTGAGTAACAACCTAAAAATGTGTTTTCTTCAATTGCATTGACAGAATTTAAAGTTATGCTATTTAATTTAGTGCAATTTCTAAATGCATACGGCAAAATGTTTGCCATATTTGGGAATGCTAATGAGGTCAAGCAATTGCACTCAGCAAAAGCATTTATTCCGATCAATAAAAGATTATACATTATAACATTAGAAAGATTCTGACTTCCTAAAAAAGCTTCATCGCCGATATTTGTTGTTTGTGGGAATGATACTGTAGTCAAATTAGAACAACCTATGAATGCAGAATTTCCAATATACTTAAGATTATTTATTTCAAGATCTTTAAGACTAGAACAGCCATTAAATGCAAATTTCCCAAGAATTGTTACTTGTGGAAATGATGCTGAAACTAAATTAACACAATATCGAAATGAATAGTTCCCAATATTAATAAGATTATTCAATGCAATATTTTCAAGCGTTGAACAGTATTGAAATGTCTCATCTCCGATATTTGTCACTTGTGGAAGTGATATCGAAATTAAATTGTAGCAGAATTGAAATGCATTATCTCCAATATACACAATATCATTCATTTCGAGATTATTAAGACCTAAACATCCGTAAAAGGCCCCGTCTTTAATTGTCTGTATCATAGGAGCACTATCACATTACCAAATATCATAATTGTCTTATAAATACAAGCATATGAAGGCTTTCAAGAAAAATAATGGTAATGCACCAAATTTACATAATCTTTGAATGCAAATTTTCCAATTTCAATCGTTAACGGTAAACTAATATATTTAACAGATTCTAAGTCAGTATGTTCGCATTTTGCGACTTTCCCTATAGTGAAATTTAATAACTTAGTATAATGAAAAGCACACTCATCAATGATAATGCTTTCATTTTCGTTATCAATGATAACATTGGTAACATTTATACACTCTCCAAATGCATAACTTCATATATCTGATATGTTGTATAGATGTAAATGCATCAAGTTACCTATATATGTTACTGAAGAAAAAGATATATTATAGAATTTTGGGCACCAATAAAATGAATAAGATTGAATTTCAGTGATATTTGAGAAAACAACTTCTTCAAGACTTCCGCAGTCATAAAATGTGCTATAATTATAACTTTTTTTAAATTAGCACACAATTCAAAACATCCATAACCAATTGTATCACTAGTACCATTTATAGTTATTTCAACTAAGCATTCATCCGAACGCCATCTTTCCGAATCATATTGTGATAATATGAAAACTCCATCAGAATCTCTACAAATAGACGGAACAGGGAACAGATCGTCATTGAATGGATCGCTATCATCGTATGGAAACAATTCATTAGAGAATCACTACTCAGAAAAATTCATTGTCAAAATTGTCACTTTTCAATGACAAACTCAAGCGAAACTTCGAAATTAATGCGAATTGATATAAAAGAAATCCCGGAAAGAATTAAATATCAGTCTTTAGTCCGCAGAAAAGATCCTATTTTCTTTATTGGCGACACAATAAAAGGATCAATATTTGTTTCAGCGCAAGAAGACCTTTCAACAATAAAATATCGAAGCATTACTATAAGGATTTTCGGATCAATGATAAGTCAGCAGCAAATAATAAGCCAACACGATATTTCAACAAAAAAAGTTGCGAAAGACGGAGTTTTAGATTTACCAACAAGAATAGATTTTGAGTTTAAAGGAGTTCGCTTTCCTTGCCCATCATTTCTTGGATATAAATTTAAATATAAGTATTTTATCGAAGTTAACATTTCTACAGGAGTTTGGAACTCAGATTACACAACATTTCGTCACATTATTATTCTTGATCCTGAAACTGCCCCGATTACGAAATCTCCTTCAACAATTCGTATAGATTCGCCTTTTATCAGTTTCGATTTTTACTTTGACAAAGGTTCTTATGCAACAAACGATGTAATTAATGGCCAAATAGCCTTTGGTTTAACAAAAGACTGTCCATTACAAGAAATTTTCGTGAATTTGATTGTGAATGAGAAATACAAAGATAACAATGAAGAAACACAACTCCTCCACTACCAAATCATGGACGGTTGTCCAAGGTCAGGAACAACATTTCCTGTAATTTTGCATCTTTCACCATTCAAAATTTATGCTTTAAAGGAAGGAAATAAGGGACTTAATATCACTTCAGAGTTTTACGTTGAAATTCAAGCTGTTGCAACAAATGGAAGTATATCTATTTCAAGGCAGCAATTCCACCTATTTTTACCGAAGCTTCCTGATTAAGTACTCAATGCTACATAATGAATGAGTTTTACCTTATCAAAAATCATTTTCAAATATCTCCTTTTCCAAGTATTTATTGGTCTCTTTGCAAAACAATATTCAATTGCATCTCATAGCTGATCAATATTGCAATGTTTATCAAACAATATTTTGATTCAGAAAATTAACTTAAAAAGAAATGTGTTAAAAGCTAAAATTAGATACTAAGTGAATTACGATGAAAGTTTAAAAATACAAAAAGCAATGATTCAATATCTAATCAAAGTTATATTTTGTAATAATAAATAAAAATCTATGACATGCCTTATATTTCATGACTATTTCATAAATATCAAACAAATTTTATTCTTCGTTATCAGTTGTCACAGTAGAAGTATTATCCGATGAATATTCTTCTTTGATCGCTTTAGTGCTTTGTGATTTCGTCTTCTTCTTACTATTTGATTTATCCTTTGCCTCGAGTTCTAAGTAAAGAGCCAAAGCACTGTTCCAATCGCGATTCCTTTTAACAACTTCTTGGAATTTTCTCTGTCCTAGTGCAACATATTGTTCAACGTATCTTCTGCATCTATTTGCTTCATCACAAGCGAATCTTTGCTGAACAACTTTATCGCTAAGATACAGCATAACAGGATAATTCATGTCAACAATCGCTTGCCCTGTACTGACAATTCCCAAACTTTCTAATTCCAGTTTCAAGCGTTTCTCGAAGTCCAATTGCCCATAAGCGCCGTTTCCTGCACGACAAGCAACAGGTAATGAATTGTCACTAGAATATCCGAGATTGATGACATCGTTCTGCAGTGTTTTGTCTTTTGCAGCTTCATTGTGTTCTGTCTTTTCTGTCTCTTCTAGATATTCTGTATCACTTGCACACGAAGTTGTGTCTGCTGCAGTTTCTGTTAAATTTAAGATTGCTGCAATGAGCCTTTTGTGAAATTGAGTACATCCTTGATTGTTTGGATCAGCAAATGGCGGCGTCGGCATTTTTATTTGAGATTTTAATGGATCATTTTGAATCGATGCCATTTTCGAATACGTGATGGAATAATGCGTTCCCAATGGTTCCTGGATCTTATTCATATCATATGTCGGCCTTGATAATTGAAGATATCGGTCGAAATAATTTGGTGTTTTAATAGGCTTGAAAAATCTATCGGTGGTATCCCATATTGTGTCTGATGTCAACGGTTTAGGTTTATAGGGATCATTCTTCTCTTTATGATGCGAGTGATGTTTATTCTTGAGTTTCTTTGTCTGTTGTTTCTCTGGTTGCTCCACAGGCTCCGGAGGTTTCACTTCTTGAATGATTTCCTGCTTTGCTTCAGTTTTTGGAAATCTAATTCTTTTAACTTCTCTTTCTACTAAGTTTCCAGACTGATAATTACGGATAATTTGACTCACATCCTGATATAGGTTCATTTGGGCCATACTTTGCTTATCAATAAACGCTTTTAAGTGGATTAATTCCGATCTAAGGGTCAAAAGCTGCTGTAATGAGAACATATCTGGATTCGAAACGTCCGGCAATTCTGTATTTTGGACATTTTTGGGCTTTCCGAAGCCAGAGGAAACAAAAATATGTGGAAGATTCAAATACATCAGCAATAGCTGATTTTTGTCGATTTTAAGCTGATTTATAGAACCTTTGGATGTCAAGGAATGACCTGATTCTTGATTTACGTCGACTTTCGATTGAAAATCATCATCATTCATCCCAAATAATTATAGCAGGGTCTTCATTGGATTCCACCCCCAAATAAATAACCTTAATTAAACATACATTTTCAAATTTGTTTATTCAATAACAGAATATGAAAGATAACTGATTTAAATGAGAATATCGAGTCCACTCCACTCAAATTCAGCCTTTAAATTTCACAATTAAGAAGGAATAACTCAATTTATGATTCATGAATAGATAAAGTAGTCTCTACATTTATACAAGATGAAATAGCCGAAGTTAAAACTTCTTAACATATTTTCATAGTAGAAAAACCATTATTGGTGCATCAAAAGTTAGATCAATTTTAGTGGTAAATCTTGGTAAAACAAAAGCGATTACAAAGATGTAATAGTTCTTTTTTATTCTGTGAAACCTAATATATTATTTGATTGTGAGTTTCCATGCTTGGAATAGAAGAAATTAATGAATAAAAATACGACGATTGCAATCAAAATTATACATGAAACTGCAATAAGAGCAATCCAACCTCCCTTCTTTTCAGGGCCAACGTGCGGCTTAGGTATCTCCTCTTGAATATATGGTAACATTGTTAAGCACACATCTGGATCTCTTTCTAGACCTATCTTAGCATTGGATGATGTAGTTTCTGGGATAGTATTATTGATCCAATAAAGCTGTCCATATGAACCCATAATGCCAATGTAATCACTCGATTCAATGCAGAAAATGGGGACACCATACTTGAATACATCTTTATTTTCTTTCAATATTGCAATATCATTTGAATGAACAGGAGTTATTCCAATGAATGGGTCAGATACACGAGAATAGCGGCTTGTGAATTCGTTGACTCTGATCATTGGCATATTTTTAAGGGTCCAATTGTAGAAGATCATAAATTCATCATTTGGATTTCCAAAACGATCAATATGAACATATGTATCTGCTTCTACGAACATTTCTGTTTGAACAACGACATTTTTGAGTTCAGCAACACCATCAAATTTAGGAGCAATCATTATAAGATCGGAATTCAATTCGGTACTGAATTGTCTACCGCATTTAAATGACTCATTTGCAAGTACAATAATTACTGAAGGATCTGTTTCAACTTTAACAAATTTGGAGCAAAACTTATTAGCAGTATCTAGCCTGTTTCCGTAAAAATGAGGCTGCAAAGTATATGTGAATTTTGAAGCTGCATCTAAGCTAGCAGGGAAAAACGCTTTGAAATTAACAGTTACATCACTTTGTGCACGCAGTAGGATTGAAAGGTTTCCATAGTTGTTAGTTGTGAAGTTAATAACTGGCAATGGACATATATTTATTTTCTTATTGAGCTTGAATCCTCCTGAACCTCTAACAAGGCCTACATTGAGAAAGTTCAGAGCCCCACCAACATTTTCCCATTTTATCTTTGGAGAGAAGTTAACTCCACTAAAATAAATTTCATATGTAGTTATTTCTAAGAGTCTATATGTGATGTTTGTTTCAACGAGTTGATTCCATGAGTTGGAATCGATATTGAGCCAAGTAATGTGTGTAACATGGTCGGTGAATTCTTTGGTAAAAACAACATTTTGAGCATAAATAGTATTTAATGCTTTGACATCGCTACCGCAACTTACGCTAATATTTGTCAAATTATATCGAGAATCATTTTGATAGCTATTGATTACGAGCCTAGCATTTGAGTTAACCCCATAATAGTCAAGCTGATTGACTGAAACATCGCCAATGTCGACAGTGATAGGTAATTCTGTATCAACATAAAAAATCACTTTGATTTTTGTGTATAATGATTCATTAATTCCAAATTCATCGAAAAACTTAAGCAAAGATGTTTGATTTGTTTTAATTGTCATATTATTACCGCAATCTGATGTCCCATCATTCGATATGCAAACCGTTCCAGATCGGGTCGAATTAAGGTTTGCGACATCAAGTTGGAGAATCGCCCCATTGAAGTATGTTCTCACAGGAAATACATTAAGTATTATTGCATTATATTTATAGTTTGATGAATTTTCATTTGGAAATGTGATAAGTGGAACATCATTATCTAATGTGATTTCATCACTGTGGATTGTAATTACAGTTATAATCTTTGCACTATTTTCCAAAACTAAATGCGGTATGAATTTTTGACCGGCGTATATTTGTAAATTAATGCTTATCATATTATTCACATGTACTGTATGCATTGTGTTAGTGATATTGAACATCATATAATTTGCATCTCCCTTGAGGGAAACTGAATCATATTCTCTATCAGATTTCAAATTATTAATGCTAACACAGGGTGACATAATTGAAACTTCCGTAATATCATTGACAAAATAGAAATATTCAATAGTAATATTACTATTTGCAAAAGAAATGCCAGATATTTCCTCGGATGTGATGCTGGGGAATTTGAAATTTGCTTTAGCATTAACGAATGCATTTTGACTTATTCCGTGGAAGTGTACGTTGAAGTGTTTGGGTAGAATATTAAGCGTAGTGTCATTCAGTTGAAAATTCATTGTTTCGTATCCATGCCAATATCCATCGAGAATTGTGAGGTTCGAATGATTTGCAACGACGACAATATTTGTGAAAGCGGCATTTCTATTAGAAAAGTAGCAATCAAATGAAGCATTGCTATCTGAGATCTCAAATGTGTACGTTATATTACTGCTTTTCTTAACTCTGAATTGTGTTTTACGCATACCATCATTTATTGACTTCGGAATGATGATAAACTGGTCTCCAAATTGATTTATCTGGCATGATTCAGGAAAATCTCTTAAAACGACGTTATCAATAAATATTGCACCATCATATTTGTAATTTGGATAAAATGAATTTGTTTCATTAATGCTGTAGTAGAGATTGTCAAATTTGAATGTTGAATTAGCAACTGAATTCAAGTCTGAGTAGAGATCGTATCCATACCAAATCGTGGCTTTCTCAAATCCTGAAAAAGTGGTCTCTTTAAGGCGTAAAATCTTGATGAAAAACTCTGTGGTGTCATCTTTGATTGCTAATACGTGATTTAAGCTGATTTCGTCAAATGTTGAAACATTTTCACAATTGAGAACAAAAGGAGACCTATATATGTAATCAATACCAATGAATTCAATCATTCCGGCATCTTTAATGTGCATAAGGTCAATTGTTATCGGATTCTTTTTATCTTGATCGACAAATTCAAGTAATATTTCAAGTTTATCATATTCTTTGAACTTGCTTGTAGATATTGTCTCCAAATATTTCGGAAATGCATCCTTAAACTTCTTTGTTTTTCCATAGAATGATGAGTTACATAGCGTATTATGAGCATTCTTGGCGGTGATGCATATCCTGTATATTTTACTGCTTTCTTCCAAAAGCGTTTCCTCGAAAGCGTTGGCTAAAGTTAAGAAAGCCAACATTCTAGAAAATAATTTTAGGGAGATATCGCTTTTCACAAATTTTCGAAAATTCGGATATATACTCATCTAATTCTATAAAACCTAAATTTCTTAATAGATTTCGATTTAGAGACAATCAATTTTTTGAAAGTTCACGAAAATGGATTTTGATTTTAATAACATTAAATACATGACTTGGAATAGCTAAATCAATCATAATTTTACATACCAATATTTTGTAAAAGACAAAATGTCAGATTTCATATCATATTTGTTAAGTTTATAATATTATCACTAAATCTACTTTTTTCTCAATAAATGCTTTATTTTCCCTATGTTTACTTTAACCATTTAAATAAAAATAGAAAATGGAGTTATTTTCCAGAATATTACAACTATATTTACAAAATATATTTGATTCTCGAAAATTAAATAAGATTTTGCTTCTGCTGAATGCAAAATGATCCTGCGAACCATTGGTAGTTTGAATATAAGTCAATAGTAGGTTAAATCTTCAAAAAATTATAAAAATCGAGATATTCATGTTTTTTATGAATGAAAGAACCAGAGTCATTGTTGGTTGAATTCCTGCTTGATAGATGGTGTTGATTTTATTAGAATCGAGTGGCTACGCCCACTTCTTTCATATGGTGCCTAAACGACATTTTTAGAGTGGAATTTTACCATTCACAAAAAGAATGCGACTAAACCAATTGAGTGAAATTACCGTGTTACAGTCCATCTTTTATTTGGTGAGTTGTTTCGTTCTGGTTGTCAAAGTCTATCAAAAAAAAATCTGTTGTTTTCATCAATATTAAATTTTTTTTGGCGACCATTAATGTCGATTGTTTCTAAGATCACTGAACTCATTGGCGATGAAGGAACCGCTGAATATTTGTCGGAGGTTCTTGAATACGCTGAGACAGAGGATGAATTCGCAGAGATTGCGAATCCAATCCTTGAAGGGTTAGATTTTGGACTTTCTGATGAAGAAATTGCCAAACTTTCAACGAAAATCTTTTCCCTAAAGGTTAAAGATAACAAAGATACAACTCAATCTATAGAAACGCCAATAAATATGCAGAAACTGATTGGAATTCCCATGTCTGAAGAGATACAAGAGGAAAAGCCATTAGAAAACGAAACAGTTACAACTATTTCACCGACAGCTTCAGATAGAACTAACAATAGACTTAAACACGATGATATTGAAAATTCGTTTTTCTCAAAAGGCATCTATTTCCGTCGTTCTCTACCACATGGTCCAAAAGATTTCGTTCTTTTGAACTTAATCATCGATATTGGACCAAAAGTTTTAATTGATGAGCCAGCAATTAATTTTGCGGTTGGAAATCGCTATGGTTTAGTTGGAAGGAATGGAATGGGTAAAACCACATTCATGAGATTCATCAATTCTCGTTTTATTAAAAATGTCGCATTATCATCAGTTCCTCCTGATGTTTCAATCGTTCACGTTGAACAAGAATGTCCAATAAGTGATCGTACAGCTCTCCAAACAGTTTTGGACTGTGATATTGAAAGAACAGAACTTTTTGAAAAATTAAAAGATTTCGAAATAAATCACAATAATGATCCAATTGAAGTCCAGAAAGTTATGAATCGTTTACATGAAATCGGTGCTAAGACTGCCGAAAGCAGAGCAATTCAGTTTCTCACAGCTTTAGGCTTTGATTCAACACAAATTCACACTCTGGTCAAAGATCTTTCCGGTGGTTTCAGAATGCGTGTTTCTTTAGCTCAGGCTTTGTATATCAACCCAGATGTTCTTCTATTGGATGAGCCAACAGGTCACCTTGATGCTCCATCAATTTGCTGGCTCGAAGAATATTTGACAACGCAATGCAGTCACATGGTTTTGATTGTTATCTCTCACGACAGGATCTTCTTGGACAATGTTTGCACCCATATTGTTCATTTAAAGGATAAAAGGTTGACAACATACAAAGGAAATTATTCGAGTTTCGAACATCAATTTGCTGAAAAGTGCCATTTGTTGGAAGTTCAAGCAGCACTTCAGAAAAAAGCAATTGAGCACAAAATGGATTATGTCAGAAGACTTGGAGCCAGAGCTGCATTTGCAAAGATGGCCAAATCCAGATTGACGTCCATTAAGAGAATGAATATCATTAGAACAATTTCTGCTGATGAAGAAATCAACTTCTTCTTCCCAACCGGAACAATTGCTTCTCAAGATGATATTATTAAACTCGAGAATGTTCGCTTCGAATATAACCCATCAAAAGTAATCTTCAACAACATTAGCATGGTTGTGAGAAGAGATACAAGAGCAGTTATCATCGGTGGAAATGGTGCAGGAAAATCCACCTTCATCAAGCTTTTGTTAGGAAAACTCACACCTCAGAAAGGTGAGATCAACAGAGCAACAAACTTAAGAATTGCTTACTTCAACCAGCACCACGTTGATCAACTCGATTACAGAACAAGTCCCCTCGATTACATGAAGGCCAAATTTGAGGGAATGTACACCCGCGAAAACATTATGGAACAGTTGTCCAAGTTTGGTATTCGCGGCGATTCATTCTATCAGCCTATTCAGTCTTTGAGTGGTGGACAGAAAACAAGAGTTGTTCTTGCTGAATGCGCTTTGACGAAGCCACATCTTTTGCTGCTCGATGAAGTCACGAACAACTTGGATATGGATTCTATTCATGCTTTTGGTGAAGGACTTTGTGTCTACGATGGTGCCATTGTTGCTGTTTCTCACGACCAGCACTTCGCTGAACTCTTGGATGCGGAAATATACATCTGCGACAAGAAGAGTATCATCAAATACAATGGCTCCTTCGCTGATTATAGGGCTGAAGTCAAAGGATATATTAGAGATACATACTTCATGAAAACTGACTGCACATAGAAGCAATATATGAATAAATCATTGTATATCTGTTTTTATTGTCCAATAGCAACCCTATGGTTTTATTATGAAGAATTTGAGTGCTTAGCCATTTTCATTTTAAATCTTCTATAAAATAATATAGGAAAAGAGTGGATCTTTGAAGATTCTCACATTCTAGGGTGCAAACTACATTTTTAATGTTTTCAAAGGTTAACCTTATGAGAAATTCATGTCCTCCGAATCGTATTCATGTCATTAAAACTTCGGTATTAGTAATTTCAGAAATGAGTGATCTTTCCATGGTGTGCATTTCTGAAAAAAATCTATATGCGAAAAGTAACAAATAATTTATCGACGTGGCACCTTTTAATTCTTTGATGAATGAATGTGATTTTTCAAATGGAATAAATTTATAGCATCACATATATTGAGAAATATGATCACGTTGAAGTAGGCGATGACACAAATATTGCAATAAATGATATTTCGTATTCTGGGTCAATATCAATTGATTCAATGAGAAACGGAAAACCTGTTACAATAATATCCGACAATATTTTTTCTAGATGTTGTTTTACATCTATAAATGTTCCTGACTCAATTTTTTCGATTGGAAGATCTGCATTTAGTAATACATAATTTACTGAACTTAATTTTCCAAGTAATTTATCAGATATGAAAGAGTATGCTTTTTCTTCATCTTTTATTGATTTACAAATTTATCGCAAACTAAATTTGTTACTTTTTCGGGAATGTTTATTTTTATGAATTCTCGAATAGAAGATATTATTTTTCCATATTGTTTTGTGAGCTTGCCAAGGCTTTCGCTATGGCTATCATCTTTGAAAAAGTTTAAATTCCCCAAAAATTTAAATAGCTACGGAACTGGATCAATAGGATCCCTCAAAATTTGGCCTACTTTGAGAGCGAGAATCCCAATTTCATAGTTTATGGTAAAATGGTATATAATCGAGATTTCACTATTCTAATTGCATGCCCACCAAATTGCACTCAAATCATTGAACATTCCGTAAATACTATTTCGGGTATTTGTGGGTATTTAGGTTACTTGCAGCCAAAAATTAAGATAACGCTGCCTATCATTTATGTTGGGGATTCATTATTTAGAAATTCACCTATTTTAGAATATATTGATTTGTCATCTTGTATTTTTACATACTTACCTGATCTGGTATTTTCAGAATGCTATTCTTTGAAAACGATAATACTTCCGGATACACTGGAAAAAATTAATGCAACAGTATTTCAAAACGTTGCGATCGAGAATTTGTATTTGCCTGGGTCGATTTATTTCATTCACCCTAATTTCTGCAATATTGCAAAGTTTAAAAATATTTATTACTGTAAAATTAATACATTTTCTATTACTAATAGAAGTGTTTTCATCCAAAATGTTTTTACAAAACCAGATTATGCATTTACAAACTAATTCAATACCGTTTTTTTCCAAAAGTTATACTAATTGCAAGATTCGTCGCAATCCTATTCCAACTCTATACCCAAAATTTTGCAACACTCTAGTTAGTCGTCCACTTCTATATATGCGTTTTTGTATCCCCATGTTCCTAGCCATGATATTAGAATTTTAATAATCTGAATTGATGCTTATTTTCTTCATCAAAAATACGCGATTCTATTTGCTTCCTACTCATCATATAAGCTATCTATCGCAAAGAGAAGTTATGGTATGAATCACTTCGGATAAAAATAATTGTGAACTCGCCACCCATATATATTTCATTTATTTTGTTAAATCATCAAATATAATATATGGAATCTTCGAAAAAGGTGTCTTCATATTTTAACTTTTAAACGTGATAAATTTATTTCTTATTATATGCAATATTATGTTATTAAGCACTTCTAAGATCCAAGTGGACGAGTTTTTGACAATGTCAAAAGAATATTTACATGGCAATTGTCACTTTTAATTATTGTGCATTAACTGTCACTTTTTGTAGCTTTAGATGGTGGAGCCTAAAAACCCGCCGTACATCCCTATGCGGTCCAACATCAAACCGACGAAGGATGACGTGCTGAATGGAATGCTTAGGCAAATAACATCGGGTGGAGCCTTCGATCCTAACCACTTCAGGGCCATTCGCGATTTTTTCTTTAGATTGCCTCCAAATGAGTTCGAGGCCTACTGCAAGAAGCCTTATACTCAGCTGATGGTCTGCCTCACCAATTATCTGCAAAATCCACCTACTGATGAAACGAAATTACAAGATCACCTCAAATACGTATCTAATATTTTATCTCTTTTAACGTTTTTAAACTATAAATTTACGGATTTTACGAGCATGGAGCACATCAATCTCATTGCCACCCAAGTGAAAGAGTGCAATCTCAAGCATTTGTGTTGTTATTTGAAGGTTATTCGCAATTCGTTCGAAAATCACGATAAAGAGTTTGAAAAGAATCACAAAGTTGCTTCTGAGACGATATTCCTCGCAATTAGCCACAGAATTGATACTTTTCTCTCGAGATTCGAAAACTTAGAACCTCACGAATACTTTCCTTTAATAACAACAATTACAATTCTTCTTACATGCGTGAAATCTGTCGAGTTAATGAAAACAATTTTCCAAAAACTTCAAGGAAAATTCGAAAAAATCTTAAATTATCAAATTCCTGACGATGTTCCTTACACAAAGCGAGCAACTATCCAACTTTTGAAAGTCAAATGCGGTATACTTATGGGAAATACATCGCTAAATTCATCAAACAATCCTGCGATTACGAATTTGATAGTTACAACTTACATGGACATTTTAACGCAAACATCAGGTGTTGCGTCTACACTTGTCGATGAAACATTAAATTCATTCAGTTATTTCTTAAAACAAGATAATTCAAAACGCATCGATATTGCAGCAAAGTATTTTCCGACTCTTTTACATTACAAATACTACAATTCCGAAAACTTTATCACATACCACAACTTAATACGTAATATTCTCGAAATTGTTTTCAAACGCGATAGATTTGATGTAAAAATCCCAAGAGAAATGTTTTCAATAAACTTCTGTAAATACGATGCAGGTCTCCTTCACTTTTCGATGTTACAATACTCGGCAAGCAATTTCAGATTTGGCGAAAATCTTCAATTCATCAGATTCCCGCAAGACGATCCTCACACAACAGCAGGTATATTTACGCTATTTTTTAACTCCATTGATACAGGATTCGTTGAAATGGCTGCAAATCTCGCACATATCAAACCAGTAGTTTCAAATCCAAAAGTTTTATCGCAAATCTTAATGCAATTACATAATTTTGCTGATTGCTATTACAGACTTCTTAAATACTTCCAAACATTCCTCGCGAAACTGTTTCCACAGGATGAAGCTGAAAAACGTCAACTCTACAAACAGATTGCAGTAATTGTTTCATTAATTGAAATTGATATTTTATATTCTTGCTTCAGACACGCTTTGATTTTCACAATGAAATTCAGATCAATTTTGCATCATGGAAGTGAATTAATTCATATTCCAATGCCAGTTGGTGACACAGAAAATGGTTTAAAGCAATGCACAGCAATACTCGAAAGCGCAAGAAAATTCGGAAGAATTAGAATTTATCACATCAACTCTGTTAAAGAGTTCGTCAAATGTCTTGCAATGACAACACCAATGATGATGGATAATGTTTGGGATTTCTTCTTCCATGACTTCTTTGCTCTCGATGAAGAAATTTTTTTCGATAACTTTATGTTCAAAGAATTAATCCGCGAAAATACTTTATTAGAATCATTTGTCAACTCTCTTATCAAATATTCATTAAGAGAATTACGCAAAGGATACAACGTCAAGCATTTAATCAGATCTTTGACTCATTTATTCGAAAAAGTTACACAAAAGCCAAATACACACCTTCAAAATGTTCATAGAGTTCCTGAACCACAATATCAACCAAATCCATCTCAAGAATTCATCAAATCAATTCAAATTCCATCAAACAGACTCCTTGAAGTTTGCAAAGACTACGCAAAATCGTATGTTTTCTGCTCGGATATTTTGTCATTGATTTGCTATTATCATCAATTCATGGAATATATCATGGGAAGTCCATCAAATCCACTTAAGTTCAACGAGGCTCTTGTAAACGATATTTGCTCATCAGCAGATACATATGGAGCTACTCCAAAAGCTCTTTGTCAATTTATTTCGTTTGCTTCGAATATTCAGAAGGAATTCTTGAAAGGACGTTATGTTATTGGAGCCCTTATTAATGCTTTGAGGATGGACTTAAAGCTTCCATTAACACTCCTCAAGAGCTGCTATGACAAATATGAGAGTCAATTTTTAACTCATCCATTGATGCAACAATTCTATTCGACACTTCTTTCATATCTTGACTCAACAACAGATGATTTGAGACCAGTTATTGTTAATTTCTTGAGGAACATTCCAAAGAACATTATTGAAGAAATTATTTTCCCACCAACTAACTATCCAACAGCAAAGACGCTCGTTTTAGAAACGAAAAGCAATATCATTCGCGCAGATTTTGATTCATTCTTGCATGGTGTTAATTGTGCAATGTCTGATCATCCACAAATTGACAGCTTATGGGAAGTCAGCAAGAATTTGATCACCACAGTTTTTTCATCAACTAATTGGACTTCGGAGATTCGCAAATTCTTCCAGTCAATTTTACTTTTCATGCTTCCGTTGAGACAGAAGAATACCGCTGATTGTGATTCTGTTTTCAAATCATTGATCACTCAATTCAGTGAGAACACAGCTGCGAACGCCCACATTTTCTGTGGCTTGTGCTCTTATTTTTCACGCCCACCACAACATATTCTTTCACAGATATTCCAGACAGTCTCCACACGAGAAAAAATGACTGTATTTATCAACGAAATTGCTTTCATTTCATCATTGCAAATATTCCCAACTAAAGGTGTTTCAGAGACAATCTGCACAATTATCATGGAAGAAGTTAAACCAGATATCATTGATCCTATCATTTTCGCAATGTTCGTCCACAGAACAATTAACGAACTTAATGGCAGCGACTGGAAGGATCAACAGAAGTGTGATTCATACACTAAATTCATTGAACTTGATTTCGTTCCTCGCAGCCTTCAGAAGATCATTGTATTTGCAAGAAACTTATTAGGCGAGCATGCAGGATCGATTATGCCAATCCTGCAATCAATGAGAATTTCATCTGCTTTCTTCTCCATCTTAGTCCAAAGTGAGCTTATTTCTCTTTGTCCATACACTTCTGAAGTTCACGATTTTATTGCTGAATGTTTCGAGGATGAAATAATGGAGCACGATTATGGATTATTCAGATTCTTAGGCCCATTATTTCGTGCATTCCCATCAGCTTTACCAGACTTCAAACAGAAAACATTGCAATTGCTGATCTCAAGATTACCATTAATTGCAAACGCTCAACCAAAGGTTCAAGGTACATATTTAGTTTTATTGGTTCCAATCCTTGATTCCTCTTTATTCGATTGTGCTCAATTCGAAGATGCGATTAACGTAATTCTTAAGTTTTTGGATCATCAGAACACGTTCCTAAAGTGTCAGGCTCAACTTGCAGCTCAGATTTTCGCCAAGAAGGGTCCAGAACACGTTCGCGAGAAGTTCAAAGAAATTGTCCAAAACAAACTTAAGGAAGCTTCATTCTATAATCTTGATAAGTCACAGAACAAGTTAACATCTATTAATTGGAGAGATCTCAACGATGCTCTCTTCTCATATTATCTTATTGTTCCTGATGTCTTTATTCAGACAATGATGAAGCAACTTGAACTTATTTCCTCTGCAATTCAAGATCCAGCATCACAAAATCTTAATTCACATGAAATGATTGCAAGCCTTAAGGCTCTTTGCAGCTTCATTGCAACAGGAAGTGTTGTTAACAATTTAGTTCAGGCAAATACATTCTTGGAGGTTGCTCGTTCCTTTGTCAGCATGTTTAATGTGATTTCATTCCTCCCAAGGCAGGATTTCGTCGATATTATGATTGATTACTTCTCGTTTGCACCACAGTTATTCCCTGAATTCTTCAAGCAGTCGATGTCTGATGCTAAAGCTCTCCAATTCTTAGATATAATTTCTCAGAATGAGCGCTCGAAGCCACTCTTCCAGAGCGTTGAAGAACCACTCCTTCCAATTATCAAGGAAACTCTTCGTGTTAAAGATAAGATGACATATCTTCAAGCACTCCTTTCATATATTGTTTGCTCACTCAATGCTTCTAAGTATGATTCAGAATTAATCGAACTTCTTGAACAAATTTTCCATGAAATATTGAATGCTTTTGAAAATAACTTTGGCATTTTCTCAACAGTCATCTTCCAGAAATTGTTGGAATTCTTTGGCCATAATCATCCTAAAGTACTCTTGCAGCTTGCTTTCCATGTTCTCGAAATCAGGAATCCACTATTGGTCACACAATACGCTCAGTATTATTCCAAGCTATTGAACTCAGAAGTTTTATCACCAGAGCTGTTCTATTCCATTGAATACTCGAAGGAAATGCGTCTCAATTCACTCTTCTTCAATATATTCTTGATTCCTTATGTTCAAGCTCACAGTGATCAAATTGAAGTAATAATGAGCTTCGCCAGAGAAAAATTCTCACTTTATGTTTACATTACTTTCATTAACACATTATATGAGAAGAATGTTTCATTTGACGAATCCAAACTTAAGCCACTCGATTTATATAATGAAGCAGAGGATGATGCAACACGTCTTCAAGTTCTTCTTCTTTGGGCGTATTCAAAGCAATCAGAAAACTTCGTCAAGATGTTTGATAACTTCCTTGGCTATATTCATAATTATCTTCCAATCGAAATCAAGCAGATTTGCTCTTTGGTGAAAGTTCCACAAGAACTAACAGAAGAAGAAATGAGAACTGTTTTGATGAAGATTGGTGAAATCATCAAAGATTACAGCAGATATCCGCATGTTTTGTTGCCAGTATTTAAGTTAATAATCAACAACAGCAAGAACTTGAAGAGACATCCACTTCAACTGTTCCATTACTCCATCCAAGAACATACATTGTGGATCGAATTCTTCCAGAGGAAACCAAATAATTCAAGTGCTTTCAACATTTTTATTGAACTCGCAAATCTCATTGATGGATCTTGTCCAGAAGAAGAACAGCCTCTTGCAAATCATCTTGCTTCATTTGCCATTAAACAGATTGCAACGAATAAGGAACAGCCCCAACTTCTTCATAAGATCGGTCCGAACATATTCCCATCAATCATGAAACTTGTCAGATATGTTTCTCAATCAGTTTCGCAATCATACATTAACGACATTATGCAGTTCATTGTTGAGACTCACGCTAAAGTTGCTGCTTCAAGCAATCAACAGCCAAGTCAATATGAGCAAATTTTGTCGCAACTTGTAAAATTGATTCCAGAAATGATCCAAATAGTTGCTGCTGGACCTTACTTCCCGCACTTTGAAAAGATCCTTGATATGCTTGTTTCCATTACATTTAATGATACATACATGTGGTCTCATTCTCTCAACTCTTTATACTTCATCATCGAGAGTCCAATTTACGGCCAAAAGGCACTTGATAAACTTGCTGGTGCTGAAAATGATGAACTCATTGCAAGATTATTCCCAATATTATGGAGACATCCACCAAATCCAACATATAGACAGACTTTCTTGCTTCCATTCGCTGTCAAATGCTGTCGCAGCTTCAACACAGATGTTCCTGTCTACACATTCCAATCCAACTCTATAATGTTATATGTTCTTGAACATCCTTATGAGAACTCGACAAGTTACATGTTGAATGCTGCAATTGACAATCTTTCCAAACTGAATCAACCAGAAGCATGTTTCTTCATTGGTAGATTCATTGTTCAGAGCTTTTCAATGGAGAAATTGACACCAACAATGCAGAGTGTTTTGATTAACTTCCTCTCTGCTCCAAAGATTGCTGCAACATTCTTCCAAATGTGTCCACCAACACTCAAAGAGAAGGTTCTGCCAATATTACCTCTTGGTGTCAAATTTTATTCCATGTTCAGAATATTCCCGAAGCTCGACTCCAAGGTTATGGATCTAATCAATTCGTTGCCAAGACAAGAGCTCATCGAAAGATGTGTTAACTCTGAGCTATGGCACATTCCATTCTCTCACATCGTTGCTCCATTCTTCGGCGATATCAAGATCTGCGATATGCTCAAGATTGCACAACATATTGCTCCAGATTTACTTGGTATTATGTGCAAAGGCGTTAACTTCAATCTTAAAACAGAGAACCCAACAATCAAATTTGAAGTCGGACCAGGAAATATGCAGTCAACGATCAATGTTGCATCATGGGAAGAGGCCATCAAATATATTGGTGGTGACTTTGAATATGCACGCGAAGATGTTGCAAAACGTCCACTTCTTAGATTCCGCCAAGGTTACGAAGTTAGCGAGAAGGAGATGATTGGATTTGTCCCAGAAGTTTCATATGAGATGTGCAAGAGAATCTTGCAGCAACCTGATTTATTGTCTGAACGTGCTCTCGATTTCATCAATGAGCACAGAACAGTCCAAAACTTCCAGCGTGACATTCTTTTCTTCACTCAAACTAATAATGATAGAATATGCAGAGCAAACTTGAAAGATTTCTTGGTCGCAAACGAACTCTGCAATATTCAGAACTTTTTCAAGCTCACCGATAAGAATCAGAGAACTAATACTGTTTTCTTTACATTAGTTCTTTCTCAAAACGATCCTCCAATTCTTCACAAGGTTTACGAACAAATTCGCAAACAGACTATCGAAGCACTTGGAAATATGGCCGAAATTAATGTCCATCCTGAGGAAATTCACAAAGTCACATTTAATGAAGCCGTTAGACTTAACTCTCCAGAAATTCCTTCATATAGAACAGATGATCTCATCTCAGCCAAACCAAATGATGTCGAAGCACTATTGTGTCAACTTCTTGCTGTTTCTAAGACAGTAGAAGTCAACGATGCAATTGCTGGTATCATAAAAGGAGCATTAAGAACGATCCCAACAAGTGATATATTATTTGCATTCCTTGCAACAATTATTGACCAACTTGATCAATACGTTCCAGTTATCATTGACTCAGCAATCCAAATCCCGGTTAGATGGGCATCTTTGTTTGCTAAGAAGATTTCAGACAACAATAAACTCGCTCCATTGACAAAACTTCTTCCAAAGAGCACAGGAATCATCACTTATTTGTCTGGATGCGAAGTTGGTGTTGATGTTAAGAAGAAACTTGTTTCTTTCATTTCTCCTGTTAGAGCGATGCTTCAAACACCAATTGCAAAGCTTATTAAGAATGTCAATAACATCGAGGCCAAACTTTACAAGGCAATTGTTACTGATTCAATCACAGAAAGCCTTATCAATGAAGCTGATGCAACTGTAACTACAGTTGATGAAAGCATCAAATCATTTGATGGTTTATTGAGTCTTGGCGAATTCTGCCTTGATTCAACACAAGCTCCATTTGTTGATGAAGTTGCAGGAAATGCAACTCAACTCGCTGGTTATGTGAAGAATGTTGAGAGTCGCCTTGTTTCTCTTGATGTCTTAACAACAACTGGTGCAAGAGTTTCTTATATTGTTTATCCATCGAATGGTGTTGACATTGGTTTCACAACACTTATGACTTGTATGTCGACAATATTATCCAGATCTCCTGCTTCATTCTCTAGAAATGTCTCTCTTCCTTCACTTCTGAGCGTCGATATTGCAGAAGGATTTGTTCTTTCAAAGACGAGTGCTGACTTTTATGTTCCTTTGTTCGCAATAAGATCCCTTTACGAAGCAGCAAAGACAAAGAAATCTCCAGAGCCATTAGAAACACTCAAACCAAGTCCACACGAATATGTTAAGAAGCGTTCATACTGTGACCACTTCACGACATTAGCTGGTAGATATGCAGCATTCTGCGCTCTTCAGACTTTCTTTGGTGGTGATGTTTCCCCACTTTCTCTCTTCTTTGATACTCACAGTTCATATATTTGGGGTGAGAGACCAAACACAGAAATTCCGGCTTTTTTGAGACTTCGCGGTCGTTTCTCAACATTATTTGACGAAGCACTCGTGAAGGGTGCATTCAGATCTGCTTTTATCGCTACGGCCGATGCAATTGTTTCAAATGCAAGCAATGTCCAAGTGCTTATGAACTCAACAATGGAAGTTGGCAATGAATTTAGTCACAAGTTTGTTTCCGAAGCCAGAATTTACTCCACACGTAGCGATGACACTGATGAAACACAAATTAAAATTAACAAATTAATCGCAGAAGCCGCGGTCTGCGAAGATATTAGATTCACTCCGTGGTTATAAACATAGAATATTCTTTTGTATTAAATAGAAAATCTTTTTTATTCCAGAAATATCAAATTTTTTAAAAAACAAGATCGAAATCATCAAGAACCTTTGTCAATAGAGTCACTTCATGAATTATAAACTGATTATCTTATTTGATTTACAATATCTTGAAATCAATCGCGAATAATAAGATATTTGGTATTTGAATTGTTTTTGGAGATCAATTATGTTATGAATAGTTACAAATTTTCGAATGTAGTAATTATTTAAAGCAGTTTTGTCGATAATAGCAATGAAAAATTTTATCAAAATATATTTTTTAATGATGAAGAGCTGACATTTCAAATGTATGATTTTTATGTATTTATAAGGCTATCTGCAGTAAAAATCTGCAAAAATAATGAATGTTATTGATCTCGCTGCTCTCAAGAAAGTAACGGAGAGAATCAAGTCGACACTCGACAAATTTCCTGTAAAGCATGGACAGAAATCGTCCGCAAATTTATCTTCGCCGCAGTTCGACACAACTTATTTTCAATTAACATCACAAACAGAAAATTTCAGAGAAGTAGTATATTCATCGACAGAGTTTCAATCGCACGAAAAAATCGAGAAAATTCCACCGCCAAAGAAAATAGAAACAAAATTTGTACAAATTCGCTTTAATTCTTTCACAAATTCAGAAATTCCGATCATAGAATCAACAAGTCTGGCCTTTTGTGGCGCTGTTCAACCAGAAATGAACTCAAAACCACCTCTAGGCCATTTTATTATTGCATTAATCGATAATAAACCACAATTTGGAATGATTGGATTAAATACTACATCAGATAAGTTTCAATTTTACAATGTCTCGATAATGAAAGGCTTTCAATCGATAAATTCTAAAGATATTTGTTATTTTCCAATTTTATATCCAAAAATTTTCACTCCAGAATGCGAATATCATGCTGGAGATGAAGTTTACGTCTTAGATAACCTCGAAGTTCAGCAAGATATTCGAATTTTATTTGGAAAAATTATCAAAAGTCCTTCAGAAAACGGAAACACGCAATATACAATACAGCTTTCGACTGGAGATACAATAAATGCCGAAGCAAGATTTGTTACATCGATTTATTCGCCACATTGCGAAAATAAAAATCCGAGATTGTACGAAAACTTACAGAAAACATCATACTTGGGTGTTTTTAAGAATAAATTCGATGAAGACGATGCTCTATTTGAAATTCCATCATCACCACCTCCACAGCGTTCTCGAATGGTTAAATGGGGTCTGCAAGAGTATTATCCATTCCCTATGGCACGCTCTGGCAGGCTATCAAAGAAAGCAGCTGAGAACGTGAGAATTGCACGTGCTTTAATTAGAGCCGGTGAATCACAGAACACAACTTATCAATTTGTTATCGAAGAAGCTAACGAAGAAGTGGATGAGGAAGGCTATGATGAAGATGAAACGGAATCAATGCGCATAAGAGAGAAAACACACTTTGATACTCGGAAATCAAAGAACCAGAAGAAATCTAAAGTTGTTACAAGAAAGTCGAGATCATTCGGTGATGATCTTGACAGCAGTAATGATTCTAGCTATTCCGAAAGAAAACATGAAAGATCTTCTAAATCTCGAAGACCAGTTGCAGTACTTATTAAGCCAGAACCTGTAGTTCACGAAATACCACATAGCGAATCAGTTCCACAAGAAATCATCAAAACAGAGACAGGAGAATTGCTGTCAAGAGGTTCAACGAATAATATTATTAAGTTCGATCCACTTGAGAATGAAAATGCTGAGCACCATGAAAATCCACGATCAATTCGGTCGGATGTATTATCAATCGAAGATCAATTGAACATTATTCCATCAGAAGTAGCACCAATAACTCATAATGTTCCTATTATCAAGCATGAGGTTGTTCCTATTGTCGAAGTTAATGAGATACCACAATCATTGGCTTCAATGAAGCAACTAAGCTTAACATCACTCCTCAACGATACTCCTCCAACAGAACAAGTTCAGCAGCCTTTGCAGCCACCTCAAGAAGAGCTAAAACCACAGATTCCATCAATAATAGACCTCCCACAAAAAATGCCAATTCAATTATCAATGCCGACAGAGCAACAAGCAATTATGCAGCCTCCACCGCAAATAGAACCTCCAATTGCTCCGATTGTTGAAACTCAAGAGCCAGCACAACAAGCAGCACGTGTTTCTGAGAGAGTATCAATATTATTGAACAATGATGTTAGTTTGACACCAACAAAACCCGTGCATCCCGAGGTAATACATCTGAAGCATGTTGGAGATATGAAACCAGTTCCTGAAGGTGACCAAAGCACGCCAAAGTCTGCTACAACAACAGCTAAAACTCTCTTCATTCCTAAGAAGGCAATAAATCCTCAAGAGAAAGAAGAATCTACATCACCGAAGAAACTTAGAATTACAATTAGAATGCCAACTAATACTAATAATCCAGCCCCCACCAATTGATTATTTTTTGATGTTTCGTTTATATTTCTGTATTTTATCTTATATAAATTAGAACTATTTCTAAATGTTTTATTTTGAGAAAAAAAATATTACTTCTGTCATGTAAAATTATTTTGAAATTTACAAAATATTTTGTCATGTAAAATGTTTTTTGTGTAAATATTGGTGAAATATCAAAACAATGGAAGTGAAAATTCTACTGGTAAATCGATGATTTTAACTTGAAAAATAGGCTTTTTATGTTAATTATATTCCACATATGAACTAATACGAAATTAAATATTTGAAACCAAAATAATCGTCATTTTTCATGGCACACCCTTTGCAACACAAGTGGTGTTTGTCATATCTCAGCCAAGAAGAAACAAAGACCAAAAGTTATGACGACTGCATTCACAACATCGCTACTTTCGAAACTGTTGAAGATTTCTGGAGATATTATCAAATGATCAAATTACCTTCCGAATTACCCAATTTAACTGATTTACATTTGTTCCGCGACGATTTCCGCCCTGTTTGGGAAGCTGATTCTAACAAATACAAAGGAAACTGGTACATAATTCTAAAAATGGAATTTTCGGACTTGGCATGGGAAAAATCGGTTCTGTCCGCTGTAGGCAATAATTTTCCTAAAGAAGTAATAGGAGTGAGAATTTCTCTCAAAGATAAAGAAAAAAAATCGACCAGTCTCAGCTACTGGGTTTCCAGCGATCAAAACCTAAACACCATCAAAATAGTAAAGGCAATTTCCGATGTAATGCAATTCCCAAAGAATACAACCCTTACATTCAAGTTTCACGGTGAAAAGAAGTCTTTTAAGACTTTCCAGGTGTAATTAATTGTTGCTTTACTTTCATATGAAGGTTCAAAGATTTTTCATTACGTGATGCAGCTGTTTTTTGTACGTTTTTATTTTTCGTATTCAAATTGTCACATTTGAAGCATTTTCTTGATGCTTTTACATAAAAATGGCTTATTTGCGAACATTTTATACTTTTCAAAACAATGAAAACCAAAAATTTCAATTTTCGATAATAAATAGTAATAAATTGTTTATTATATGATAGGTTTTGTATTTATTTCTTCCTTAAGTGTGTGCGAACGAATCTTCGGCCGAAAGAAATTGATTTAGCTAAAATATATCCAAATAGCCAGCAGCATGAAATCAAAGAAATGAAGTTAACGATATTTCTCCATGCTGGATTCTGTGGTGAATAGAAAAGCATCATAAACTGACGTATATTAAACATGAAATAAACACCAATGCAAACAGTGATAATCATTGTTACAGAATGTCCGATACGGTCATCTTCACTGTTAAAAGCGTTTTTGTAGTCCTCAAAATCTTTGTCTTGTTGCTTGTTTTCTTTCTTATCTTTCTTCACCATAATGACACTTTTAATGATGGCACTGTCAAAATTTTGATCTACGTGACAAAATTATTCATCTCTTAAAATGACATGTAAAAATGCAAAATGTCATGTAAATTTATGAAATGCCGTGTAAAATGTCCTTACATTTTGATTGACATTTTACAACGGCAGATTTATAGAAAAGTGTTCTTATAAAAAATTAAAGTATTATTTTGGATGTCTCTGTTGTGAGTGTTTTATTTCCGATAGAATTTTACATTTTTGAAGATGCTCTCATTAGGAATCGACATTGGAACATCAAAAGTTGCAGTTGTTGTTGCCAATGTTGAAACAAAAGCATCACTATACGTTGATTCAAAGCCCCATAATGCTGAATTGCATATAAAACCAGGATTTAGTGAACAATCAGTTTCTAAAATCTTCGATTGCACAAATAGCTTGATAAAGAGCATTCCAAATGAATTAAAACAGAATGTTCACTATATTGGCGTCACTGGACAGATGCATGGAGTTGTTATTTGTCGAAAGGATAATAAAATTGATAATTTAATCAACTGGGAGGACCGCAGAGGCTCTGTAACTGGAAAATTATCGCAGATTACATCAATCAAAGGTTGTGAAAAACTGAAAGATGGATTTGGATTCACAACTCTTGCACAGTCCGATCTTTCGGACGCAACACACTGTGCAACAATCCACGATTTGTATGTTTCTCATCTTACAGGTAAACCTGCAGTCACAGACCCAACAGATGCCGCTGCATGGGGATTATACGATATTTTCACGAATACATGGAACAAAGATGCTATAAAGGCTCTTAACATACCAGAGGGAATTCTCCCTGAGATCATCAAGTGTGGCTCACTTGCTGGAAAAATTGATTCAAAAATCGCAACTGAGTTTGGACTTAAAACTGATATTGATGTATATGTTGCTCTTGGAGACAACCAGGCTAGTATCAGTGGTACGTCCTTAGAGCGTGATCAAGATATCTACGTCACAATCGGAACAGGAATGCAATGTTCGATGATGACAAATGAAAAATTTGCTCATCAACTCATGAACTCAGCCAAGATTGAGGTTAGACCATTTACCAAAAAGCAGTTCCTTGCTGTATCTGCACCTATGCTTGGTGGTGAAGCTTGGAAGCTTTTGGCCAATTTCGTGAAAGGAATTTTATCAGATTTTGGATTTAATGATATTCCAAT
This sequence comes from Trichomonas tenax, assembly GCA_023091735.1. NCBI lineage: Eukaryota > Parabasalia > Trichomonadida > Trichomonadidae > Trichomonas > Trichomonas tenax. The sequence goes on along the minus strand of JALKBU010000135.1, from coordinate 29,573 downwards.
GGATGATGTTTACAAGAAGATTGATGAACTTGGTCTTGCTGAGTTTGATTCCGAGGACCTTCCAGACTTTGAGCCACACTTCATTGGAGAACGCTGGGATAACAAACTTAAAGGAAAACTTTCAGAATTGACACCGTCGAATTTCAAGATTGGAAAGATTGCTGCTGCTCTTGCAAAAGCCCTTGCTTGCACATTACGTGGCGACATAACTCAAGAGATGATAGCTTCTAAATCCAGAATAGTTGCATCTGGAAATGCCATCAGAAAATCAAAATTACTATGTCGTGCAATTTCATCTGAATTTCGGAAGGAAGTCGTCTTCAGCGAATCTTATGAAGAAGCTGCAAAAGGAGCAGCATTATTTTTCTTGTAAATCATATTTATAGTTATCAAAATATTAACTGCTTTATCACTTAAATCAATAATATTATTTAAAAAAATAGGAATTTATTAAATGAATATTAAAGCCATCATGTGTAAAATCATTTTCATATATCGACAATAACATAAGCATTGAGTTGGGCTTTTAAACTTTCTTGAATAATAAAGAATACCAGAAAAGTCAACGGCAGATAGACTTAAAAAATATCGTCCACTTTGCCCTACACCTGTTTGTATAATTTTGACTGATTTACAGTAAACAGATTCACATAGATGAAAAAGTTTATTATCGTTATTTCCACAAGCATGATTCGCAGGAATGCCTGGACATAAAGAATCATCGTTTATATGTTGGTCAATAGTTATATATGAATCATTAGTTAAACAATCAACACGCCAATTTCTAATGTTCTCATCATCGTCCCAAGGTGCCTTTAAGCTGTATCCTGTAAGAAATAAAATTGAATCCAAAAAGGTGAATTCAACGTAAGAATTTAATTCATTTGATGAGGACCATCCCTATCTTTCATTCAGATTTTCAATTAATCGCACAGAAGGAATGAATAGATCATTCTCATAATTTGAACTTACTGATACTTTAAGAAAGGAGCGGATTGGGAATGACTTCTTAAAAGCATTGTAAAATATACCATACATTGGATATGTATCATTGGATGTTGATACAATTATCACTGTGCGTGTAAAAGTTCTGTCAATTTTATGAGGTTAAAATAGTCTGATAGTATAAATTTAGTCGATAAATATCATTGCCATCATATTTAATACCAAATATCGATGGCGGTAATAGCATAGACATAAAGTGGGAATTTCGTAATCGGGAGAAACATAGAGAATTCCAGAAAAGTCAACAGCAGATAAACTCAAATAATATCGTCCACTTTGACTGAATCCGGTTCCTACTATTTTCACCGATTTGCAGTAATGATGCTCACTTAAATGAAATAGTTTATTATCATTTGTTCCACAATTCGTCCATGGAGGAAGTCCTGGACATAAAGTATCATCATTTTGATGGGAATCAACGGTGATATAGGAATCATCAGTCAAACAATCAACGCGCCAATTTCTAATGCTTTCGTCATCTTCAGATGGTTCCATAAGACTATAACCGGTCATAAATAAAATTGAGTTTAAAAAAGAGAATTCAATAAATGGATTTGGTTCGTTTGTTGAAGCCCATCCATTTTTGTGATGAAGATTCTCAATTACACGTTCGGGTTGGAGCCACGCGGGATCTGTATATGAACCACTCACAGATATATTAAGAAATGATCGAATAGGAAATGACTTCCTGAATGCATTGTAAAATATGCCATACATTGGATATGAATCATTTGAAGTTGATTCAATTACCAATTAGTATGGAAAATAATGTCAATTTTGTGAGGTTAGAATTAACCTTAATGTTTATTACCATTCAAGAAGAGACTTATTTGATGTTGTTATTTTCCTGTAAAGAGAAGAACCTCCACCACCACCAGCCCCTTCTGCTCCAAACTTATACCAACCAATTTTGTCAACTGCATCCTGACCTATGCCAGGAAGATATCCAAATGTTTGATTTGCACCTAACATAAATAGATCAGCGAAATATCCTGGTCCATTCATTCTAGAAAGACCTCCTACATGCCCTCCTTTACCAAATTGAGAACTTCCACCACCTCCTGCACTCACGATGATACGATCGGGCATAAAAAAATTCTTTAAAAAAAGGTTGTTGCACCACCCCCACTTCCTCCTGAACAATATATTGTGCCTGATTGACTCACATCTAAGCCACCATTACCACCTCCACCACAGCTTTGCGGCAATGGAATAGTAGTAACATTATCATCAGCACCTTTTCCGCCAATTAAGGCAAATAATTTAGTCTGTTTTTTAAATTGAATCACTCCGCTTGTGAACCCTCCATTGCCACTTTTGAAGCCATCTGCAGCTCTCCATGACTCGAATTTATATTTTCACGGAGCAAGGATAAATTGATATAGTTCACAGCTATCTTGGTATTCAAAGTTAAGAACTGATATTAATTAAAATTCCTTAACAAAAGGGCTCTATACTTAAAGAGCAATGGTTAAGGTTATTCCTTACATTAAGTTTTCTAAACCTTAATTCATAAAAGTTGAAGAGACATGTCACCTTTCCGCGACTGTAAACTATTCAATCTCACTTTTTGTTTGGTCGGTTAAAATTTTAGTTGATTTAACATCATATTCTTCTTTGAGTCATATTTCATCATTGATTTCAAAAAAGAAAATCACAATTTTCTTTCTGGTTACCGAGATACAAAATGCATCTTTGTTCCAGTTTGAAACCAAGGTGTTATCTCTTGTTGGCATATGCTCCATATACTATATGTATCATTGCTGCCATCTAATCACAGCATTGTCGGTAAGACCGAAATCTCGAAAAATTGATCTTTTTCTACGGTGCTTATTGAGGAGATCTGATACGCTAATATGATACATATCAACATCCTTATACACACTCTCTATGCAGAATACTCAAATCGTCAAATTGATGCACGTTTAAAATATACGCGAAATACAAATAATCGATTTTAAGAAATGATTCATTCACAAATACCTCAACTTCATTACCCTGTATGATTTGTGTATAGTAAATACACATAAATATACTTTTCGATATTTTGCATTAATAAATATATCGATCTCGTCATTAATATCATTCACATGTCAATTGCAACTGACTGCGATGCGTTCTTTCTAATTTTACAGCAAATGGCAATGAGATATTTTCTTGCAAAAATTCAATATGTTAACTTTCAGTTAAATGTACGCACTTCTACTGTTAGCATTTCTATGTGATAAATTTTAGATTGATATTCGAAGATAATAATAGATTAAGATTAAGATCTTTCCATTTTATATTTTTATCGTATCATTGAATAAACATGTTTTATAGCCCATATATACTGTTTTCTCTATATGTTCTATATATAAAATGCATATTGTCGGTTGATCTATATCATCTAGATGCAGATATTGCCAAAAATCTATTTATCTCTAAATATATTATTGTATTGTGTATGGTTAATGATGGCATTGCAGAAAAACTATATATTATTGATAAGTTTTACATGAATACGCAAATCAATGCATTTTTATATGTTTCATGACAATAAATAAGTATCCATTGATATGTCATTGTGCGTTATGTGGATATAATACTGTCAAATGCTCTATACACACTTAAAAAAATCAATCGATAAATGTCTATTACTAAAAATTGCTATAGGCAACTATATTTCAATCTAATTTGTCTATATATGCATTGAAATGGATAAAATAGATTGAAATACAGTTGTTTCTGTTAAAATACGGCAAAATCACACAAACGTGTGATTTTTGAGTGACTCCATTGCTTTCAGTAACCATGATGATTATGTCTTTGCATTAGAATAAGCAAAATACTGTATAATGGATTCAAAAACCTAGATTATAGCCAAAAAGATCAAATATCTTTGTAAATGAAGTGTTTCTGGTTCGTTTCACCCAGCATATCGATATTATTGTATACTTGAAAGCTATATTTCATTAAGAAGAGTGTAATTTGGATATATGCAAGTTGTGTATGCAAATATCACAATCATTTGTATCAAAACTTGATAAATTATCGAAAAATAAATAAATTCCATCAAAAATGATCAATTTCTGGCACAAGCTCTCCAGAACAGCGAGTCTCTGCAGGTCTTGTGCCAGGAATTGATCATTTTTGATGATATTTATTAAAGGATAATTTAAGTCGCAAATAACTCATGTCATCTAGTAATATGACAAACACGTGTATATTTACTATCTGTCTGTCATGTTATCAGACAGCTAAATCGCGTAATGTTGATTGATAAATGAAAGATTCCGACTCATCGGATTTTCTACGATGTTCTGAGATTTCCAAGGGCGAGAAGTGACCTAGAAAACTCATTGTATCGTAGAAGATGTAGATTTGTTAAGGAATGTCAAATTAATTAGTTCTGGATGAACATCGAAAGTATCAAGAGTCAACAAATCATAATATGTGAAGGTTAGCTTCGTATTTGTGTTTTATTGACTGTTTATGCCTTAAATGTGATGAAAATTCTTGAAGATCGAAGAATTAATGAAATATTGAACGATGAACCGCTAGATTTCAACTGTCTGGAGGGGTGCTTGCACTGGTAGAACCTCGAAATCAGTGAAAAAAGCATATATTAAGGGATCGCGAAACCGTTTATTTTCACGGGTGCATTAGTCGCAGTCGATACAGCAATGCTTTTTGATTCAATCAATAATAAATGTATACTTGGTAAGTACACTTCATGCACTATCATTTGGCATCATTAATACAATAAAATGAAGAGTTTTAAGATCTGATCGTCAAATTTAATTTTTTTTTTTGAAACTTAATTTTTCTGCTTATCTCTCCATAGTTAGCTTTTGTTTGTATAATCGAATGATTGTATGCATAAAATTTTTGTTGGAAATGAGTTCAGATATCGACCAGGAATGGATGATTGCAGCCCAGAACGAAATGAGGCAACAAATAGACCACAACCGACAACTCACTAATGTCAGATATGTCGCTGGAGCAGATTTGACAGTCGAAGGAGATCTAATGGTTGGATGTTTAGTTGTTGTTGATGTCAATAACATTGAAAACCCGGTCTATTCCAAGTGCTCAGTCGTCCACACAGATGTACCATATGTTCCAGGTCTTCTTTGTTTCAGAGAAGGACCAGTTATCTTGCAGATGTTAGAAGAGTTCAAACAAGCCAGCACAGGCATCAACATAGACCTGATCATAGTGGATGGCAATGGAGAATGGCATCCGCGTGGTTTTGGCCTTGCAAGCTATGTAGGAATCAAGTGTGGACTGCCAACATGTGGTGCTTCTAAAACGTTCCTTTATGTTGGTGGAGGTCTTCATTCTCGTCAAGTTCAAGACATGGTGCAGTCTAAGTGTCCCAATAGGGGTGACTACATGAAGTTGGAACATACGCTTGAAGATGGCTTCAAAATCAAGTGCGCTGTGATGAGAACAACAGATTCAATCCCATTTAATCCGATTTATGTTTCTTGCGGTCATCTATGCACTCTGGATGGTATTGTAGACATTGTTAAAGGTTTATGCAAGTTTAGAGAGCCTGAACCAGTCAGATTAGCTGATCGAATCTCTAGGAAATTTGTTAGAGATCAGAAGCATAAACAACCTCAATAATTTATACTCTTGGACCCATAGATACTGTTTGTTAGTTCAGATTTTAATTATCAGAAAAAAGGTAAATATATAATCTTCAAACAGCTTACAATCTATTGGTAATGCATAGAAAATCATCGTGACATATTGTCATTGAAGTTTGACTGAGAAAAACCTTAATTCGAAAAATAATCTTAAGAAATGAAATGATTCGAAATTTTTGAGTTTCATATGGATCTATGATTGTGGTTAAATGATGAAAGATTGAAAAATATTTTGACACGTAAAGTTGATTATAAAAGTAACAGATGAGTGAGAACTCATATTTCTTTTATTTACCACCGGGAGTTCTTAAAGTGGAACAGATTCAAAGGATACTTTTCTGTCCTGCTCAAGATTTCCACTTTACTGGCGGATCAATCGAAGTAAACGGAGATATAAAAAAATTAAATGAGCCTGTGATAACGAAAGATGTGTGGCATTGGAATGTTTACGAGTACTCGGCTCTTTCAACTCTAAATTGCTCAAAATTATCAATTGAATTACAAGGTTTACAAAAATTCGAATTCGATCTTGATCAACTTACACTTGTTGCACAAACTGAAGAGAAAATTGATCGCTTTTGGCTTAGGAATATAATAATTTTCGAATTTAAAGCAGGATTTTTCGTTGCAAGGGAAAGTTATTCTAAAAAAATCGCTATAGACAAAGTTAATGTATTACACTATCAAAAAAGAATGGCCTATGAAATGGCATGTGAACAGAATCACGTAAATACTGAAAGATTTGACGAATTGTGCCACGAAGGCTTTGATAACTTTTTCGAGCAATTTATGCAATTTGATCAAAAAAGAAGTGAAAATAGAGTTTTAGCTTATCAAGAGAAAATGAAAAATCACCAAGATTTCCCTGTTTCACCATTTTTAGACCCTGATGAACATTATCCTGAAGAAAAAGCGAAGTCTGCTATAAAACAGAATCAAAATGCATTCATACTCACTGAGTGTCCAGCAACTACTCAAACAACAGTTCCAGAACAAAATTTATCACCAACAAACAAAGAAGTTCAACAATTTTTATTAGAAATGGAACCATTGTTCCAGGCTGATGATGATAAGCTAACTTTCTGTGGAATCAGAGCTGACGATCCTGATTTACAGGCACAGAGAATGTTTTGTTTCAATCTTGGTCACTTTCTTGTTCTCTTCGGTGCATTCACGGGTGTGGCATATGATTATCGCATAACAATGTCTGAGGGAATGTGGAAACTTGAAGAGCGCTTTACAGGAATCGAAGTTAAAAAAGATACAATGACAAAGTCAAACGCACTTGATAACCCATATAGAAACGCACTAGTCTCGTGTTTGAATAAGCTTGCTGATGATTTGCAGATTCCGAAAACTGGTTCGATTGTCAAAATTATTTCCAATCTTGAACAATATTACAAAAGTCTATAATGTTTTCTTTTATGTGCTCATGCTAAATAAACTGTATATGTATTTCATCTTCGCTAAAACGTAATATCTTTTACAACGAAAAAGTAATATTAAGCATAATTTGCTAAATGTGATTCAAAACGCTTCAAAAAAAAAACTACGCACTTCGAATTAAGTGTAATCTAAATTATAAACGAAATTTTATAATTTTTTAAAAAATATAAAATAAACTAATATTAATTTTTCAAATGAAAAAATTAATATTAAGAATATTAAAATTAATAAAATGATCTAATAATATATATCGAATCAATTTATTGAGTTTAATTAGATATTGACATTTGAAAATCTCGAGAAAAATCATTTGCAATAATAAAAACTTGATGAAATAGGACTACATCAATTTTAGGTAATTTGATAATGTTTTGAACCGAAAAATAAAAATAATTTGTATTCAACGATAAAAATAAAATCAAAGAAAGGTGACAAATGAAGTCTAAGGATAGCACGATTTACTACCTTGACTCCATAACCGCTGGTAAATACATGAGCGCAGTTCGCGACAGAGAGGCGAAGAAGATCCCTGTCACTGAATTTATGCTCGCTGATATCGAGAAAGCGTTAAAAGTTGATCAGATCGATTTGCTTAAACTTAAAGAAAGCAACATCATGGATTTGAAACATTACGCAAATGAAGCATCAACGAAGCAACAAGATTTTGTCGCAAACTTAAGTAAAATCACGGATCAGCTTCAAACAGCGAAAAGCAAGTCAAACGAGCTTTACGCATCAACAAATCAAGTATCTACAGAATTTGCGAAAGTTACAGAGAAATTGGACTTTGCAGCTTCACTTGTTCAAAGAGCTGAAGATATGAGAATCGTTATTGGCTTCATTCAACAGTTTAACAATGATCTTGAAGATCCGCCAGTGGTTAAACCATCAATTGCACAAAATCAAGATCCAAATTCTTCTCCTGATGTCGTTGGTTTAGTTCCTGCTTTCGATCCTCTTGAAAAACTCGTTTCAAACATGAAATTACCACAATCTTTATATCAAAGAGCAGAACTTATTGCAAAATTGATCAAAATCGTCGCTTCTGCTGAAGGTGAGTATTTGTTAAATGCCAAACTCAATTTACAAAGTTACAAAGAGATTTTGAAGCATCAATTAGTTGAAGAATTCCAAAAGAATTATAAAGTTAATAAATATGAACAAGCAAAGTGTGCAGCAGCACTTGAATTACTACAGGCCGAGTATCTTGCTATCGAATCTTTCATCAAATCAACACCACTCATGTCAGATCCAAACAACAAATATTTATTCAAGGAATCTTATTTATATCAGAGCGAAAACATTCTTATTGATCACTACAGAGAGACATGTGCTTTCTTTGTTACGGATTGCAAGAAGAATTGGGAAGTTATGGATACAATTTTCAATCAGAACCAACAGCCTAAAACTGCATTGGTCCAAATGGTCTTCGATGGAGTATTTAAACCATACATCACGAATGTCTTAAAATACTATCTCGAAAAGATTGAAAGAAAACAAGCTGAACAAAGAGCTCGTGAAGCGCAAATGAAACAATCTGGCGAAAAAGATCCAAAGGCGCTCGAAACTAAGCAAAACTGCAATGAAGAACTCAAATTCTGCGAAATGTTCTTTAGAATTCACAACGAAACAAGCGAAATGCTTAAAAACGTTTGGTCACTTGAAGGACAGACATTCAACAACCAAATCATCACAGATAACGCATTCAGGCCATTCCAGATAGAGTACGAGAAGTACGAAACACAAGTTGTTGGTATATCACTGCAGAACGAAGTCAAAGATCTCATCAAGAAACTCAAAGGTATTATCGAAAATGCGAAGAAATGGATCACAAGAAAAGATGAAACTAAGTATGATATTTTATCAGAATTCAATCGCGAACTTCCTTCTGATATTATCAGTATTGGATCTGCTGCTTGGGAGCGCTGCATTGCTCTTGCCGATCCACAGAAGAAGCACCAATTCTTGAAGAATCTTATTGATATTGTCATCCAAGCAAATCTTCGTGAATATCTTTTGACATTCCTCGAAGCCTGTAAGATCTGTCTTCAGAAAGAAAACGATGTCAACATTGTTCCTCAGTTCTTTAACATTACAACGATTGTCAACTCTGCGATTCTTACAATTGAAGGCAAATACACACAACTTTTTAAACCAACCCTTATGCAAAAGCCAAACATTCATGAAGACTTCATCAGAGAAAAGGATGCTTTGATTACATCTCTCGAAGAAGGTATCACAAGCAACCTTCAGATCTGCATTAATACGATTGTTAATCGTGTTAAGTTAATTGTTTCATCAAAGAACTTTAAGACCGCATTCTTGAAGCAGAACTTCGATTTAGATTCCGCTTCTCCTTCCTGCCAAGAGATTTGCCAAGTCCTTGTTGGTCCAAACTCCATCATCAACGATCTTCAAGCACTTACTGGTGAGAATAATATTTCGTTCTGCACTGTTCTTTGCAAGGAGTTAATTGATACAATCGTTGAAGCATTCTTCGAACTTAGATACGAATTCCCGAACGGCACAATGCAGTTCTCTATGGATATCAATGAATATAGAACAGCCTTTGCAAAGTTTAATCTTGATTTCGTCAACAATAAGTTCGATGACTTAGATAAGGCTGCAAAACTCATGTGCACACCTGTCGATAGAATCCAGATGATCAAGAAGGATCTATAGATGCAGCCAAAGGCTGTTGACTTGGCAAGAAGACTTCTTCCACTCAGATCGGATGCTAAGGAAGGCGATTTAATCAATGCTCTTTAAAAAATATTTGTTTGATTTATCGCAAATTCAAATTCATTTTTCCTAACACTCAAAATCATAATATAGCAATAATCTTCTAATCAAGAAATATATGTTTACTAATGTAGAAATCTTTCGAAAGATTAATAAAACTTTGAATTTGAATCGAAATTGCATAGCATTTGCAAATTTTATATTTTTCATAATAAAATGAAAGGTTGTGATATGTATAGAGGTTATTTCCTTTAATCAGATATTGTTTAAATAATATTTTGAATTGAAGGCTGTAAATAGGAAAATAATGAATAAAAGAAGTATGGAATATAAATATAGTGATAACAGAGATCAATAGAAAACGTATTATTGCCAAATTAATTTCTTGGTCAAATCGATATATCTCCGATACAGTGTTTTACTATAAAAATTTGAAAAACATATCCCTAAAAATATCATTTTATTGAATGAACCAGCTTCTTTCTGAGCTTACTGCTCTTTCAAAACAAGGCAAATTGATGCCAGCGGAAGAGATTCTCACGAGCAAGCTTGTCAACTTCGAGGAAATCGTATCCAATGAGAAATTGACTGAGAAAGATGTTGAAAATGTTGAAAATATTTTGATAGCGCTTTTAAATGTCAACAAAGGACGTATTAGCTTCCATTGTTCGATCCGTATTGCAATTTGTTTGATAAAAATCTATTCTTCTCTAAAATCACCAAAATTATGGAATTTAATAACGACAACAAGCAAAAGTCCGACAGTTTCAAAGCTTTACGCTGCTGCTCACGTCATAAAACGCCTCGGACACACGTCAAAGTCAATGCTTGCCGGTCTTATTAAATCGATTTTCTCTTTTATTAAGTCAGACGAGTCTTTAAATCATCCTGCGATGTATCTAACCAGAGCTTGTTTACAAATATCATACATTGATGTCAAAGCTTACGATGAAAAAATAATTGGTCTTGTTAAACAATCGATTATGCTTCCACAAGAACATATGCAGATTCTTGCGATAAAGTTAATGCGTACTCTTGTTAAATCAAATCAAAATCACGTTCAGAAAATTTTATCAATTATCGATTCAACAATTTCAAATTCATCAAATTCTGCTTTCGTCGATGATGAAATGTCATATCTCATTGCAAAAATTGCTGCTTTACCTTTACTCAAGCAAAATAAAACTGTTGAAGTTAAAGAATTCGCTATTGGTAAACAGCAGAGTCAGGAATCAGATTTCCAGGAAACATTCGCCATATTTACCAAATATAACAAAATTTTCTCATCAGTTTTTCGACATTTTTTGGATATTATTTCACCACAATTCTTATTCGAAAACATCAACATTATCTTTGATTTCGTACGCAAGAACCAACTTTCAGACTTAACACAAATCTTGTCTTTGTTCGGTCATGATGTTAGATCAAATTTATTCACACAAATTGCAGCTGAGCAGCCACCAACAGCGTCACAGCTTCACTGTCTTCGCTTCCTTGCATCTGACAAAGCGATGGCGCACGAAGCTGCAGCTGTGAGTTTGCAGCTTTCTTCGAGTGATGCCGAAGAAGCGAGATTTGCTTGTTGTCAATTAATGACAAATCTCAATGGCATTTATCCAGATATTGCTACAATGTATCTCGAGACATCGATGTTGTGTTTAGCAACACCACCAGAGAACAATCCACAGATTGCAGCTGTACTCAGAGGTTTTTCACTTCTCGCGGCAAATATCATCGGATCTTCTGATGACGCTGAAACACAATGTATCAAAGTCTCAAGCAACATTACAAAATTCCTGCAGCGTGCATTGACAGCTAAGAACGTTTGGGAACCAGATTTCCTTGCATCTTTCCGCTTGCTCGCTGTTTTACCACAGAAATATACTCCATTAGATTTAGCAGCAAATCAGTTAACATTAGCAACAAAGTTCGTTACAGAAAACTCAATAGTAGCAAACAGACAGATCAAAGCTTTCCTTCGTATTGTTTGTTCCGGAATTGCTCGCAATCCTGACATTAATGGAGTTATAAAGTTCATTGATGCGGCATCTAAAGCTGAAAATTCATTGACAAACACAGCAATCATTGGTTTACTTATGGCAATGGCAAAGACGACGCAAGGTCCTGTTTATCCATACTTAATCAGACTTCTTCCTAAATTGTTGAAGGAGAATCCTCCAGAAGGATTCATTAAGTCAATCATCACTTCACCAATGCCTCCAAAATCTGAATTATTGTTCCACAGTGTTCCAGCACCTCAAAAAGCAGGTCCTCTTTATACAAGGCTCACAGCACAAACGTTCGCTATCAGAGTTTGTGAAATTATTCCACAGATTCTTGGTCAACTATCAAAGGAAGAGTGCACACAGTTCTTGATACTTCTTATTGGATCAAATCAAAACTTTGCTATGTCACATGCAATAATATTGAACATCTTGTTAAGCGACAAAGCATCTCTGTTGCCAGCAAACCTTCATATGCTGATTTTAGACACATTAGTTGATGCACAAAATGATATCGAAAGAATGAGAATCAGTGCTGAAATTGCCAGCTTATGGAGTGTCAGATGCGGTTATGTTGACGAGGTTATGAAGCACATCGACAAATGGAGAGGCCCGGGCAAGTGTTTGATTTATGCTTCTTTGTTCAAGAATGCTGAATTAAGTGATAACAATATCGTCAAAGCAATGCACGATTTGGATGAACTTACAAAGAATGGTTTATCCGAAAATGCTGCATTATTTGCTCTTATTTCATTATATGATTCTTGCTGCGCCAGATTAACTGCAATGCCACTTGTTGGCACACAATGCAGAATATTAATGTCTAAGATTCATTCTGCTTCTGCACTAAGTCCATATACATTATTCTTCGTTACTGGTGCTTTTGCAAAACTTCTTCCTGTTTTAGCACCACAAGGCAATAAATACGATATAGAAGATATGAAACTTGTCTCACAAATGTTATCGGAGACAGTCCTTCCTTATTCCAAACAGACATTCTTCCATCTTGTAAGAAATATTCTTGCTTATTCAACAGTTTTGAACCCCAACTTTGATATTGTTTATCCACGAAAAGCAGGATCATCAATATCACTCGAATTATCTGCATGCGGTGCATTCTCTGATATGATCAGAGTTGTTGGATGCAAGGAGGATCTTTTCGAAGTTATTACACGTGCAATGCTATTGCTACAGAAGAGAGATGATCCTCGTCCTGACGACTTTATTTTCAATGTTGCCACATCATCATCAGCGCACAAGCAAGAGTGTGTTAAGATTGTCAAAACAGTTTTGTCGTCAAATGCATTGCCAGGATTTGCTAATGCAACAATCGAACCAATGCCGCAAGTCAAAGCATGCTGCTTGAGAATAGCATTAAGCCTCATCGATGGAATCAGTCCTGGTGAAATGCTTGATGATATTGTCACTTCTGCAACAAGAGCTGTCGAAACGAAGATCTCAAGAATCGTTGAACGCGGTTTCCCTGTCTTGGTGAAAGTCATTGAGCAGTTCGATGGTCAGAAATGCCTTGATCTCTATGAGCCACAGATCTCTTCTTGCGTTAAGAACTCATTCGGTGACATGAGCATTGCTAAGAACTTCTTGTTGTCTGTTTTAAGTCATTCCTCTAAAAAAGTTTCAAGAGGAGAAGATGTTTCAACATTGATTTCGCAATTCCCTGTTGGCCTTGAGTTTTGTGAAATCTCTCCATCAGCCATTTGTGTTGCTGCAGCATTCTGCTCTCTATTAAGACAAATTCCGGATCAGCCAAACTTCTTCAGTTTCGACAGCTTCAAGACAAAGTTCGGTGTTGTATTGAATGATGCAATGAAGATATTCAGTGAACTTGATTGGCTGAAGATCTCTGACTTCAGATCAAACTATGAGAAGTCACTTGCTGATATTCTTTCATCAATTGCTTTCTTAGGTCCATCGAATTGTGGAGTCAACACACACGAACTTGTTACTTTCTTGGTTTCGGAGATCAAGTGCGGTGATGTGTGGCGTGTTTCTTCTGCATTTACTGGTCTCGCTGCCGTCTTCAAGTACGAGAATGGACCAATTGATGAAACACTAATGCTTTCTGCACTCGATGCTGTTGAGAATAATTCATTGTTATCGTCCTTCTCTGTATCATGCGCTCACAGAGTTAGCGATAAGACACCAAAGGCATGGCTAAGATTGGCAAATCTTGTTTTCACAAAGGCTTTCTCGCGTGAAGCTGCTGCATTACTTGTACACTCAGGCAGTGAAGCGGAGATTTTAGAAACATGTGAAATCATTTCTAAAGCTGCAGTTGATAACAACACTCCACAGCTGTTCATAATGATGCTTTCTAAGTGCAGCAATTCGGCAAACAAAGTTCTTGATGTAGTTCTCAAGAGCCAATTATCTATCAACAAGAAAGGCGACATTGTAAGACTCGCAGTTAGAAAATGCCAAAACATTGATCGCGATGATGTCTGCGAGTTCTTGTGGACAGCATTCAAGAAAGGAGGAATGAATACAATTGCTACATGTCTCTCAGAGAATCCTGTTGTTGGAACGAAATTATTCTCATTCCATGACTTGAAGATCATTGAAGATCTCTGCACAACAGATGCCACAAATTCATCTGTTTACATGCTCTTTGTTCGCCTTGGTGTCCAACTTGCAAAATTAAATGATGTCTGCTTGGAGGCAGCTGCAAGAATTGCTGTTAGAGCAATATCATTGCTTGGTAATGATCCTCAGAAAGGCTCTGATATCATTTCCACTGCTTCACAACTATTCAAAGATGTCAAAGCAAAGTCTCCTGAAGCAGCAAGAATTGCTTTCTCATCTGTTAACGATCGCGAGAAACAAGTTGCTGTTGGCCAAGTAGAGAACGCAATTGCTAAAAGCACCACAAAGAAGAAAGTTAGAACACTTAGAACATTCTCAAGCACTGTTCGCAAAGTTCATGAAGAAGAATGGCAATCTCTTGATTAAAAAAATGTTATTTCTATCATAATTAAGAATGAAACATAACTTTTTTTATTTAGATCTAAACAAGTATTTACTCTGCAGAAGGAAGCTCTGCACCACCAGAAGAGAACATGAAATACAAAAGAACCGCAATAGCTATAGCAGCTACAACACCACCAATAATCATTGGCATTTTAGAACTTGCGTTACTTGATGGAGTTTGCTCTGTCTTCTGTGATTTAACAATTTCTTCTGTCTTTTTATTATCCTCGATTGGCTGAACTTGCTTCACTTCCTCCTCTTCAACCTTTCCTTCAATTGATTTATGCTCAGACTCTGAATCTATCGAAGGAGCATTTTTAACAGATTTCTGTTGATTATCGACGTGCAAAACGAAAATATCGTCTGATTCTGAGTCCATATCGATGTTTCTGGTCTTGAATGGAACTGCGCCGCCTGGAGCAACAGCGCGCGAGATGAATTGTTCGCGATAATTCATTTCAAATGTGTTCGTTTCGTTTGTTTCTGTTTCATTATCGGATGAGAAGTCTTTAACAGCATCAGATTCACAGAAACCGCGTTTGCGATTTTCCCAACCGATGCCTGTTGACTCAGGACACTGGAAAGAGTCGATTGCTTTGATCAAATCAATTGGAACTAAATCTTCCACTGGAACAGTGTAGAAATTCAATCCCTTCATGAAAGAACGTGCAGAAAGCAGCGCTCTTTGTCTCATGAAGTAATCATTTTTATTATTGACTCTTGTATCAATGTTTTTCTTGAGTAATTCCTCGTGAACCTGCTGCCAGAGTGACCGCAGCTTTTCACGCTTCCAAAACCTGAAAACAGAGCGAAGTTTGATTTTCCTGAATTCTGGATTTGCAGCCTTATCGCCGTTAAACTGATAAATGTACTGTAATTGCTGATGCTGGTTGTATTCCATCGATAATTGACACCAGCGGAGCCTCTGAAGTTCGAATTCCATCCGAGTTTTCTCCTGCGGTGTCATTCCGGAGCCACTGTTAAGCTGGCGCATAGTGTTGTCAAGATCCTGACTAACCGTCCTAAGAGCACTCAAACTGAGTGAACAAACGTGGACTTTTGGACGAGTTTCCATTTAGGTTTTAAATTTTTTTCGGCGTTAACTTATTTGACAAATTGTTTTTTGACACTTTACAATATCAGATTCAGTAAATAACCGTTTGGGATCAGACCCTACTTTTTTTTGTTTTGTCAATGTGTTTTTATCTCAATCTCAAATGCATAGAGGCTTTATCTTCAATAAAGTATTAATCGAAACATTAAAAGCTGCTCTCAAATTTGTTTTTGATTCTCAATATTAAATTAAAATAATAAAATATATTTTAACTTTTATAAAACAAATTGCATTCTCTACTACATCGGTGTAATTGATTTGACATTGAGTTTGTCCAATAATAAAAATAAATATATAATTTCATTTAATAAAGAGATAATTCAACTTCTAGTCAAATAAATCATTCACCCAGCAAGTTTCATTAATAATTTGTTGACTTAGAGTCCTTCAAGCTCACCCAGTTAAATGTCAAATGACAAATTTGCCTGTTTAATTTTTGATTTCAGTTTTGACAACATTGTAGTTAAAATCAAATGCTTCGAACAAAGCCATAATTAGCTATCCAAATTTTGACGTGTTTTTGACGTCAAAAACTGTTGAAATTAATTTTTGATGTGATTTTGTCGTCCAAAACGGTTGAAATTAAAATGCTTTTTGCTTCAAGCTATGCTTCAACGAACGCACGCTTTGCTGTGATGCCATATTGGGAAGGGAAAGGATGGTGTTATGACTATGATGGATTGTATACTAGGATGTATCCACAGGGTCCAGTATATCGATATTTATACAGAATTTCACCTTCAAAATCACTTCATAAGAACATACTTGAAGCAGAATTACTAGGCTGGAAATAATCTAAAGAAATTTCGAATTAAACAACTTTTTGTTGTACATTTTTTATTTTCGTGCTATGAACCATCATTTGGTTGTGTTTGATTAACGAAAGGAAAATTATTTTGTTATCTTCATCCAACAATATAACAATTTTGAGGCAGGAAATTTTCAAACTAAATGAATCTAATTTTGTGAATCATTATTCTGATACACTGAATTGATGTGTAATGAAGTCAAGTCTTTTCTTGCCTTCATTACATGATGATATTATTTTGAATTTTATTTCCAACGGACTGTATCTTTGAAAACTCAAAAAAAAAATGTTTGAATATCTCATAAAAATATTTTAGGAAATAGGAACGTTTAAATTGGTCCGTTTTATTTCTCTCAATAATCATTTTATAAACATATGTTTTTTATTTATGCTAACATAGTTGTTATATGCATAACATCTTTTCCCAAGTTGAAGTTGTGTATTTCGATAAGAAGATATTATTCGAAAGGTATTTTCGCTTAAGATGCATTAGAAATATGAATATATCAAACATTTAATAAAGAAACTAATTGATATCTCGAGAAAAAGTAACTTTTTTCAAAATGTCAAAATTGATAGTAAATTTATAAACAATTTAGAATGAAGAAAATCACTGATTTGAAGGTTCAAAAGATTGGAGAGTTAGAAATTTCTGCACCCTTTAGAGTGCTTATTGATCTAATGCATTCTTTAACTGAATCTCAGCTTGATGATGAAAAAATTCAGAAAATTTAATCTGAACTGAATGATAAACTTCAAAATAATATCGTAAAGATTGATGACATAGCCTATCTTATTGATTCTGCTGCATCCATGGTCCATTAATTTTCGAAAGAATTGCTTGGGATGAATTTGATGAATTCCATAAAGATATGATGAAAGAAAGATTCAATAAAGATGAAATATTTAATGGTATGTCATTAATAGATGTAACATGCAAATATACCTCTGAAAAATGCTTTAAATTGCTTAAATTGATGTGGAGCAAGACAACAAATCAAACTTTTCTTTACGCAATTCAAGGAGGAAATAAAAATATCATTATATCTTTATATAACGATGGCTGTGTCATTCCAGACAATGCGTTAGAAGCAGCTATTATTTATATGCACAATGTTATATGTTTATCACCATGAAATGAAATTAACCAATGTTATTTGAAGGATATATTAATCAAATCATTATTCAAATGTCTTTTTCCCCCTCTAGAAATTGCCATTGAAGTTAAGTCCATAATAATTGTTAAGTACCTTGTTGAACATGATGCAGATATGAATAAATCAATTATTAATGAATACCTTTTTAGAGCAGTTGAAGTTAATCCTATTGAAATTGTTCAGTTTCTTATTGAACATGGAGCCAATGTTAACAAAAAAGTTATTCATCATTATAAGATGGCATTCATTGTTGCTACATCAGTTTCATCATTATCATTTGATTGTTATCAATATATGAAACACCTCTGGTTAGAGCAATTGAATTGGACTCATTTGAAATGGTTAAATGTCTTGTTGAACATGGTGCAGATATTAAACAAAAAAAAAAAAAAATCATTAGTATCATATAATCATCTTTTCCATATTTTATTCACTAAATTCATTTGATATTCATCACCGCTATTTAGAATTAATTAGTTATATTTGGCAATCATAATAATATTTAAACATTAGATTTCAATGGTTCGTTTTAAATAAATGATATCGATCAATCTCTTATAATATACATCAATATCTTTCATTCTTTATTATCATATAAACTAGATAGTCAGCATAATATGATTTTAGTAATCTCATAAATCCCCACTGCAAATTGCCGTCCAAAAGAAGCACAATAAAAATATTCAGTATTTGAAATAAAAACTTACTTCCCACTAAAATTACCGTTAATATTTCGATGTTAAATATATTTAAAGTTATTTAAGAAAATATTCATGCGTTTACTATTGATATATCATTATTATGTGAATGGATTTTAAAAAGATATTGATTAGTAGTTATGCATGAATGTTAATAGGTAAATAATTACAACTGATACATTGCAGTAGTTTGATGATTAACGATGGCTTCTGTTATGTTGCAATAATGAAAAATTAAATATGTAAAAAATAATTTACACGACATATTTGACATGTAATTATTTTGTGTAAACGTCTTTACAACAAAAATAAAAATATGAAAAATACAAAGCGAACTCACTCAGTGGCTGACTATGATACATCGCAGTCGGAAGATGCCGCGTTCAGGAAGAATATATTTAAAAAAGCAGGAAATCGGAAAAAAACAAATAATCAAATTATTAATGAATCAAAAGAAAAAACGCGATTTTCGAAAGCAAAATTACCACCATCTTCCCGGCTCCGCAGTTATGATCCAGAAAAGAAGCCAACGTACACACTAGAACCAGAACTTCCAACAACTGGTTTAATGGAGGAATTTACACTTGCTGCTCAGTCAGGTGAATCACAGTTTACATTTGGAAACTTCTCATTTGGTGCAAGTGGAGAATTTTCTGGATTTGGTGGTGGATTAAGTACTGAGAATATGTTTGGTGGTGTTTCTGCAGGAACATCAGCAAATAGTTTCGGATCCGTTGGATTCAACTTAGGATCTGAACCTTTTACGGGATTTGGAAATTCATTTAATGATAATGGACTCAATTCCACCGGTTTTGCCAACAACAACTTCGAGAATTTAGGTCCTGGAAACTAATATCAAAAAATATAATATTAATATTATATTTGGAATAATGAAACTAGCAACTAACAATGAGACTGTATGTGATGCAAGAAATCAATGCATATGCATATGATAAGTCATTATATTGAACATATTTTTCAATTATTGGTCTATATTTCATGTAGTTACTACGATGTTGCTACACCCTCAATGCCCTTCTATAGTTTCAATGCATAAATCTTTAATTCATGTAATTTTGATTGTTTGAATAAATATTTTTCCATTCTATTTTTGCTATTATGTTTATGCTATACTACCGATATTGTTCTTATATCTAAGTGCACATTGAAAAATTCTCAGATAAAATCAATATTTGAAATTTTTGTGAAAATATGCTGATTCATTCGATATGCATTATAAATTTAATTTCTTGGTTATGATTATGAATGTTTTGATCACTATTTTCAAGTGATAGCAAAATATTGAATATAATAACAAATGATGCAAATTCATTCAATCTGCATCATATGATGCTCAATGCAGTTATGATCATGAATGTTTCGATTATTACAATTAAATGAAATCAAAATCAAATATCAAAATGAAAAAAAAAAATAAAGGGAAGTAGAGAAATTTGGGTGCTAGAAGTACATTCCATTACTAAGTAGTTTTAAGCAAATAAATTAGCAAGTTTTACTCCTCTTTTGGTTTTTCTGGTTGAATGCCACGTTCCTCTTCAATTTCATTTTGCGCGATGTCGAAATATGCATAAACAATAATACCAATGATAAAAACAATCGGGAAAGCGTAAACAATCTTGTGATCTGACGGCTTATCTCCATAAACAGGAAGCATGTTAAGGAGAAGAAGGATATAAAGGACAACGACGTAAGCAGCCACGATACCTATAAGTTTGAGGTTTTTCTTAACCCAAACCTTGTAGTCGCTGAATGTAACATCCACCATTTATTTTTTTATTTTTTATTTCATTACACAAATTGACACAAATAAAACTCACAATTAAAACTTTTCTTATGAATTTGGCTTTTCCATAGCATAAAAATACTATATTTAAACAAAAAATTGCTTGAAAAGTCAATAACTAAAATATCTAATTTATCTCATTTCACAACATTACCTACACTAGTTCTTATTATGTATATATAATCTGCTACTTCAATTAATACTTATACATTACAATAAATATCATTATATTGTATATTCATTGAGATGTGACTCATTATAATTGCCGAGAATTCAAAAAATGAAAAATCAACATTCTTTAATGTGTATATTAACTCCATGGTCTCTAAGTTATAAATACTAAATAAAAATGTTGATATGTTTCAAGAAAACTCAATTGCTTTTATCATATTAAAATTCACTATATTGAATTGATTCGACGTCTAATTTATATTTAGAAACACAATTCAAGTATGTTCATTTGAACAATATGACTTCACACATCAAATAGAATGAAATTAATATGCATCAATGCGACATATGAAGTTTTTCTCTCTGGATTGGAAAAGGATATATCTAAACTGTAACCTAAACTATCCCAACAATATTGTATATAAATAGTATTAAATTTACTTAAATATGAAATTTGTTCCTAATATGAATGATAATGCTTGAATTTAAAGATTAATTCTTTCGAGCATAGTTCTGAAATATGTTTTATTAATATGTATAGTTTTTACGCATATAGTTATCGAAAAATAGCAATATTTTCGTTATCATTGAATAATAACATCTAATTCAACGACAAAATTTGATTTATACATAGGGGTTTATGATTTACATGTGTTGTGATAGTTATTGAAGTAATATATTAAAATTAAGTTTAATAAGATAACATTTATTACATAAACACAAATCTATTTTTTTTCTTTATCAGAATCTTCTTCATTGACGTCGAATCGTGCGTCATCACCGATTTCACCGAGAACATCCAAAAGTTCATCAATTTTATCATATCTATTAACAGCCTGTGGCAACAATCTTGCTGACTCATCCTTGCTTTCACCTGTCTGGAAGATTGTCTGGAATAACGCATAAGCACCAATAAAAGTGATTTCGAGAGTCTCTGATAAAAATGACTCTCTTAAATCGTCATTAAAGTTCCTGAGAACCTGTATTAAATATACAATTGACAAAGAAATCATTCCACTCATAATATGAATTGTTAATGCGAATTTTCCTGATGTACTTCCGACTTTAAACAAGAACCAGCATGCTATGAATGGTACAAAAGCAAATCCTGTCATTGCTAATATAAACATGAAATTTGGAAATGAAAATCGGCAAAATGTTTGAAAAGCAGTGGTAATGAATAATATAACAGCTGGAGCTACCATTATATTTCTATAAAATGTGCTTTGTGACCGGACAAGTGGCGCATATTCTGCAAATAATTCAGTACTTGCTCTCCACCAGCCAACAGATGAGATAATGTTGTGAATAATTGATATGCTAGGCAAAATATTGTATAAAAGCTGGATTGGATCGAGAATTAGTAAACAAGAAATCTGAGTTATCAAAGTTGAACGCATAATCGTGAAGTTTTTATTGTGTGAAAATAGGACATAAAACGTAGCGCCAACAACACCAAGAAATACAACTCTTAAAAGGAAATTGAAGAAGGAATAAATTGGTTGATTTCTTTTAACCCAGAATCCGCATTTTTCATTGCGAGGCCATACTTCTATCGTCATTCTCTTGCATATTGTAAATAATCCGATATTGTATTCTCCTGATAGTGAAATTACGTAATCATTAACTTTAGCTTCTTCGCCGCACCAAATGGACAAATACGATGTGTTATCGACCAGTGGGTACGGCTCGATGTAAACTGGAAGAGATGTGAATGAAATATTATCAACTTTTATCGAATATCCTCGATTCGAAGGCGTAAATGGAAGAGATTGAATTTTGGGGCCCATCATGAAAGCCCCGCAATTCAGAACTATGAGCGCTGCTAAAAAAACAACGGCAAGTGTGATTAAAGATCGGAGCTTCCACTGGGTCATTTTTTTGATATTTCCCACATTTAAAATTTCTTAAAATTTTATATAAATGATCTCTGTATTATAGTCACTCTAAATAATGAAAGATAATAAAAATACGAAATTTGTCATGTAAATTAGAATTGTACACAAAATATTTTTGATTTGTAAATTTTTACTTGTCAGACAGATTTATGTTATTCACCATCTTTTGTGGTTCAAAATAATATAAAATGAAATGAATTAATCTATCCAAATATATTCAGTTCGATGCAATGGAAGGAGTGTAATGTTTTTGTATGTATCAATCTGACAGTGGTGGATCACAGATATGTTTTCTCGTTGCAGAATTATCCCGAGCAAATTCCTTGCATGAAATGATGATATTGGATTTTGGTACTTGAATTTGATTCTCTACTTAAAATCTTATCAATGTCGAAGATAGAATCAAAAGAAAAATCAACATATGAAAAGAATTGAAAATTTGATTTTGAATTAGAAACAAAAATTGTTGATTTTTGCATAACAAAACTCTTTTAGTCACATCACATCATATAACCGTCTCGAATTCACCAGATGTCTCTATGTATCGGTTGATGACATTCCGGACTTCTTCCGCTGATGGGTCGGATTCAAGAACATCCCGGACTTCCTGTAATTTGTCTGGGCTCTCCTTTCGAGAGAGAACGTTCCTGAAGACACCGACTGCACTTGCAATCATGCCTTGGCGATTGACTGGATCCATATCGAACTGGGCGAGAATATTGTATGCCTTCATGGCGTAGTAGTACTGGCCCTGTGAATAGCAATGTGTGGAGATAATCTGAAGAAGGAGCTTGGCATCCTCTGTGTTGATACTCTCTGTGTAAAGGATGAAAGCTTGTTCTGGTTTCCTGTTCATGATATAGCACTTGCAAAGGAATGAAACATAGAAGATTTCACGTGTGTAAGCTGGGTTCCTAACCATCAACAACCTTCTTTCAGCTTCAGCCCACTTCTCGAGGCCGCAGTATGTCATACCGATGTTGTAGTTGAACTCATCTGTCTCACCGATCTTATCTTCGATTGTCTGCAAAATCTGGAGTGTCCTTTCATAATCGGACTGGATGAATTTAGTTGTAGCGAGTGCCTGGCGGCCTTCGACTGTGTTCTTGATCATATCCATGTTGCCAACTTCAGCGAAGATCTGGTTAGCCTCATCGATTGGATTTGGCTCGGATTGCAATTGACCGTACGCGAGGAGAACAGTGGCTCTAAGGATTGACTCAGAAACATCGAGTGGCTGGAAGTCCTGAAGAAGGTTGTAAGCTTCCTTGGCGTTGCTTTCTCTCATGTACAAAATGGCGAGGTTGAAGCGAGCTTCTGGAATGATTCCAACAAGTTTTGGTAAAATTGTGAAGCCGTCATCACCATTGTGGAAGATACAAAGGTTGTGGTTGATCAGTGAATCAACGAAACCATATGTTGCTGAGCTGAATTTTCTAATTTGGAGAAGCTGTGATTCAGCTGTGTTTGCGTCGAAAATTCTCAAATAGTCGCAGCTCTTCAAGTTCAAAGCAACAGCTGAGTCAGACTGAAACTGCAAATAAAGGTCAACGGAATCGTTTGATTCGTCATAATTATCAAGCTTGAATTGGCACATAGCGATGTATACGTTGAGCGCGAGATAATCTGGGTGTTCCATCAAAAGTTTCTGATAAATATCGATAGCTTCCTGGAAATGCGATCTCATGTAGTGAATAGCGGCGAGAGAGAGCTGGTTCTGCAGCGTTCCAACCAGCTGAGAATGAGACTCCAAGAGCTGCCTGTCGTCGTTTGTTTGGTGCGCGATATGGAACAATAATCTTGTTTTGAAGTCGCAGTTTGGTCCTTTATTAGCTGAATCCCTCGCAATTTCGTAGTCCCTCAAGTAGAACTGGCACGACGAAATATAAAGCCAGATCATCGTGTCGTCTGGCTCTACTTCAAGCATTTTCGTGTAAACGTTGATTGCGTCCTCGTAAAGACCGGAGTGGAATAGCGCGTAGCCATGCCACAATTTCATTTCCTTGGTGTATGGCTGATTGAGCTCTTTGTGAAGAAATTCGATATAAGTCGCTGCACCACTGTAATCGCGGCCCTCGATGAAGGAGAGAATACTTTGCTCATTAGTTTCCGGCGCTGGAACCGCTGGCTCAGCATTTTGGGCCATAACTGTTGTAGTCTTCTTTCTTGCTCCACCAACAATCATTTTATTTTTTTTCAAAACGTACTTTTTTGGATTTTGGGATTTTTTGAGATTTATATCCGTTTGGTCCTCTATTGTCTGGATTTGTCGTCAGAGATTTTGATTTGATTAGAGACAGTTTAGAAGTGTATCAACTCTGGGGGTCAAAACCAGATCAAACATGTATGGCAGATATAACTCCTATGTGATGCCATACATAGTTTTAGTGTTAAACATATATAATATCGTTTCATATTTTTCATGAACAATTTGATATCAGCTTATTATTGAGTAAATAGCAATATTTATTATAAATATATCACATGCAAACAACATAGTAACATATTATAAATAATACAAGCTCCTAATTGAATAATTGTTCAGTATCTTAATTTATAAATGCACGAAATCATTGCGGAGACGACAATATACATAGACGCATGCACATATAACATGTTTTTAATGTGATGCACCAACTTATACTTATAGCCTCCCAATGAATATGATGAAATTATTGATTAATAAAAATAATGTATTCAAAAATAAAAAGCGATGGAAAAATAATTAGCATCGTATATACTATTTTATTAATGTAAACAGTGTCAAATAAATTGTGAAAAAACGTGACTTTTAACCTTATCCGCTTTTTAAAATATGGTTTATTATAACATTTACATAATGATAATGCTATTTTTGTCAATTTTGGCCGCTAAAAGCCAAATTTGAGAGTTAAAACACCTCTGACAGTTTTGATTTTATTTGATTGATTCTCGTTTATAATGGGAACAGGGCCTGTTTTGGCTGTAAATGACTTCAGTTTTGTCTTGTTTGGATATCATATCGTATGGTTTTGCTATTCTGTTCGTTTTATTTCATTCATAAATATATCTTT
Source organism: Trichomonas tenax (assembly GCA_023091735.1). Taxonomy (NCBI): domain Eukaryota; phylum Parabasalia; order Trichomonadida; family Trichomonadidae; genus Trichomonas; species Trichomonas tenax. The sequence goes on along the minus strand of JALKBU010000135.1, from coordinate 4,049 downwards.
ATCTAAAAGGCATAATCTTTCCTAAACTGCCTTAATTTCAAGCAACCTTTCATATCTGAACATAGAAGAACTTTAATTGTTAAAATGAATTTTTAATGCAAATATTTTGCGCAATTATATATATGAGCAACTTTAAATTATAGTCAAGCACTTAAATATGATAGTTTCTCATTCTCGGGCCTCTTTAATGAATAAATAATGCCAATTTTCCAATTTTGGTAATATCATTTATTAAATGCTTATTTATTTCCGAATGTGTAAATAAACTCCCTACTTTTCAATGACAATTTTGAAATTCAATGCTATTATCATTTAGATATCTTGATATTTTAACATTTTAACCAGAAACTAATAGTAATCATAATTTGAAGTCAGTTTGTGGAGCTAATTAAGTTCCATAACAGCCAATTGATGAAAGCAAAGATATCAAATTGATTTTAAATATATCATTAAATCAAGATTTGGCGCAATAGAAATGAAAGACTATGAGGAGTTTAACGGCTTCTCAATAGCAAATATGATGATCAGTTTAGATATATATATTTGGAAGAGAAAATCGGAAGAAAAATTAAAGAAAGTAGTATGAAACTCTGTTTAAGAATATTAACAATATAGTTTAGAAACCATAGAGTGTCTTGCCCTGGCGCTTGAGAGCGTAGACGACATCCATAGCTGTAACTGTTTTACGACGAGCGTGTTCTGTGTATGTGACGGAGTCACGGATGACGTTCTCGAGGAAGTGACGAAGGACGCCACGGACTTCTTCGTAGATATCACCGGAGATACGCTTGACACCACCACGACGAGCGAGACGACGGATGGCTGGCTTTGTGATACCCTGAATGTTCTCACGCATAACCTTACGATGGCGTTTAGCACCACCCTTACCGAGACCCTTACCACCTTTACCTCGGCCAGACATTATAACTAATGATTTCGGCTTGTCATCTTTTTACCGCCATAATTTTATTCCTGCCATTTTAGACCACTAGATTTTTGTTTACTTGTAAAGTTATATGCTAAGAAAATTTGCGGGAGTAAAATGGCAGATTAAAAATTCCGCCGAAAATTCGGCGCCAAAATTGAAAACATCTGTTTCTTCATTTTCTAAATGGCTCGTACAAAGCAGACAGCTCGAAAGTCAACAGGTGGAAAGACCCCACGTAAGTCCCTCGGTGCCAAGGCCGCCCGCAAGTCAACACCAACAATCGACTCCCAGGGTGCCAAGAAGCAGCACAGATTCCGCCCAGGTACAGTCGCCCTCCGTGAAATCCGTAAGTACCAGAAGTCCACAGATCTTCTTATCCGTAAGCTCCCATTCCAGCGTCTCGTCAGAGAAATCGCTTCTGGCTTCCGTGGTGACCTTCGTTTTCAGTCCTCTGCTATCGCTGCCCTCCAGGAAGCTTCTGAAGCTTACCTCGTCGGCCTCTTCGAGGATACAAACCTTTGCGCTATCCATGCCAACCGTGTTACAATCATGGAGCGTGATGTCCAGCTCGCTCAGCGCATCCGTGGTGAGCGTAACTAAATAAAATCATCGTTTGTTTTTTATCTAATTCTTACTTTTGCTTTATATTCTTCATTGAATATAACAAACATCATTATGTTAGTCAATTGAATCGATATTGAAGGCATCAACATTCCTAGAAATTATGTATTGGCCTAATGCACAAAGAATAAACTCAATATAGCAATATTGAAAATATGATGATTTGTTTTCTATTTTTGTAAAGCATTGTTATATGATATATAAAACCGGAAACACTTTATTCATCAACGATCTTTGTCATAGTAAAATATAAAGATCATCTCTGAGTCGTAAATTAAAGATGGAAAACATGTGCTGTTCAGTGACAAATGAAGTATCCTAATTAATCCGAAAACTCTTGGAAAATATTTTCAAAATGCTTTTCATCCTTGAATATTTCTTCCAAAACCAAGTCATGATCTTCAGGAACAAGGTCTATTTCTTTTGGTAGATCAAGCTTGTCTTTGTTTTTAATCTCCAATAGTTTTTCATCGATATATTTCTGATCAATCTTTCTTTTTCTTGGATGCTTAATGATATGGAAATTGAACCTATTCTTTATCATCTTTATCATATTTTGTGTACACCCTTCAAAGCTCTTCGCTATTTTTACCCACTGTGGGCCGTATTGGAAATATAAATTTACTAATTTTGCATCTTCTTCTTCAGTCCATGGATCATTCTTGATATCGGGTTTCAAGTACATATTAAATCATTCCCTCCATTGCTTTTCAGTCCTATTTTGAATCAATGATGAAATATTGTCCATATCGATTAACATAACCCAATAACAGCGCATCCTCTTCCTTGGTGAAGCATTTCTTCTTTCTATGTGTCACCTTTATGAAACATAGCTCTTTTTCATTATTTTGCATTTTTATAATAATTTTTTGAATTTTTATTGTATTCAAATCTTGTGAGGAAAAAATCGGAACTTTGACATATTACTACAAAATACGTATTGATATATATATTTGAAGCAAGCTGATCATCTTATGAAACATTTCATTGAGGAATTCAATTTTTATTATCATGGTTGGGCTGTGACATCAAAAGTGACAAATTGAGTTGTTTTTACGGGCGTAGTCATATTAATACCGTTTAGTTTGACTTAAAAATAATCGATTGTCACATCAATGACATGTTCTTGTCACCAATTTGCTCACAATTATCGCCTATAGAAAACAAAATTTCTAAATAAACTTATCTAGGTACTCTACGGGCGTGTTCTTCACAATATTGAGGGAGTCCCCTTGAAAAAATTGAGAGGAGTACCTAGATTAAAAATGTAGTTTATTATCCTTATATATCTATTTTTTATTTATTTTATCAAAATATTTGAACGTTTAACCACCCCCTCTTCCATCGTAATTATATTGTTGTCATCAACGCGGGTTGTTTTGCCATTATTGTCTAATTTTTTTCATTATTTTAAGTTTTTTTTGATGATACATTTGTTTAAACGAAAATCCTATTATACTTTAATCAGCAAGTTATTTGTGGCTACAAATATCCTTGTTGCAGTTTAAGTTGTTGCAAATAGAAAATTAATTTCAATTTCTCATGTTATTTACATGGCAATACAATAATTGAATGACATGCCACGAAGTAATATAAGTACAAAAGATCTAGTTGCGTTTGCAACATTTTTCTAACATTTGGATTTAATTCTCGTTTGGATGCTTGATAATCTAATAATATATTGGTAGTGACTGCATGTATTCTAACAGAATAGTTTGATGAATCAACTTTAGGATTTTTAAATTTTCATGAGTTGGCAGTGATATGAATTTCATCATCTTAAGGATTTTATGTGGTTTTATAAAACAGAGATCTTATCTACTAAGGTTCAGCGTCTGATTTTTATGAAATATTTCTCAAAACAAAGAACTACCATTTTTAAATACATAATCGTATAGAAATAGATAAGCTATGAATAAGCAAGATGAAATCAAGTCTAAAAAATAATTTATCCATTATTGAAAAAATTTCGCAGAACAAACATGTATTGAGTTTTCATATTGAAATGGCATACATAAATTACATAGGCGTATATAAAATCAATAAGGTTTCATCTCAACGATGAATGTTAAACCAAATTAGATTTTTGATTTCCTTAAAAAACAGAGATTGAACTTTTATTTTTATTTTTTTTTTTTTAAAAAATATGCAACGCTATAAAAGTTATATACATTGACAATGATAAGAAATCAAAAAACATTTTTGAAATCAAAGTGGAAATTTATTGCATAAATAATAAAAATTAACCCAAAAATAGAAATGAAAGGGAATGCCAGTAGTGGATATTTCTGTTTCTTTGAGCGATATTTGTGATAAAGATAATGACAACACAGGAGAGTCTATGACAAAAGTGAACATCAAAAAGTGACATGAAACCTTAAAGTCACTTTTCATGAATAAACTGTCACTTTTTTGCGCGGGCAAATTGTCACCTTTATAAAAAGTGTTATAAATATCTTTGTAGTCTAAACAATACTGACATTTATAGATTGAAACTCCA
>JALKBU010001364.1:0-12087 GCA_023091735.1 Trichomonas tenax | reverse complement strand
AAAGAAGAAGAACGTAAAAGATTAGAAGAATATTTATCGATTCCTCATAATAATAATGATGTCATAAAGAACTTAAATGAATTTGTTTCGTTAACGGTTCAAAGTAATTTTTCGGAGTTATTGGATGGATATTATTCTATGTACGAAAAGTTATTTAATGATTTGGATAAAGAAAAATATTCTAAAACTTTAAGATATGTATTCGACGAAAAGAGCTATAAGAAAAATGATTCACTGTCGAATGTTAATTTATACTTTCCGAAATATAAACACTTGCTTCATTCGCTTTGAATAGAATATTCGTTAATTGACATTTTTAATATTAATAAAAATGTTGTATTATTTAAAATTAAATGATCCGAATGATTACGCCTCTTTAAAATTTTCTGGTATTCCTATAGCAACAACTGAACCATTAATGTTTCATATAAAGAACTTTTCGACGATTACATCGTTTATTATAACTAATGAAACAGATTTTATAAAAATCAAAGTAGACAATGACACAAGAACATTTAAATTTAAAGAAAAGACAAGTTATGAAATCGAGACATTAGCGGAAGATTTAAATTTATTACTCGCTGGATTTGTTAATGTTGAATTAAACGAAGCATCAACTTTATCATTCACTTCTAATAAAGACTTTGAAATCATAGACGCAAGCCATAGAGTAAAATTATTACTTGGTTTATATTTCGAAAATTTCCCGATTAAGTCAAACGGTAATAAATACGTTTCTAAATCAGTACCTTATATTAACTTTGGAAATAATTTATTCATTCGCTCAAGAATTTCAAATGTTGTGGGAATTAATACTTCATCAACTCTTGAATACGTTTCTATTTGTTATAACATCATTGGTTTATTTATTCCTAATATTCCTTTAATTTTTAAAGACCCCGGTAATTATGTAAAAATAAATTCGTTTGACCTTTTGAATCTATCCTTTACGTTAGTGGATTCATTCAATGTACCTATAAAATTAAAATTACCAATTAATTGAACGGTAGAAGTAATATACGAAAAAGATCTCAAAACTTAAGCTTACGTATAAATTTATTCTTTGTCTCAACAGAAAAATCAAATTTACGATCAAAACATGGTTTACTACTCCTGCATAAATCAAATGCTATTTTTTCCTCGTCATATAATGCCTTATACAATTTCATAATCGAAAAATCACTATTTTGTCAGACTTTCCTACTGGTATGTGTAGGTTTAATTTATCGTCGAATTTAACGGGTGCGACATCAGGAAACATTTAAGCAAGTAAAATTTCCTTCATGTATCCTTCCAAATCACGACATTTGTGAATGAATTGTTACACGTATATTGCATAAGCGCATAAGTATGACTATTTGAGCATTCTGCATAAAGACACTGATAGAAATTATGATTTTCGTTGATGAAATCAATGATGCAGTAATTAAAGAAGAATATGATGTGTAATCAACCAAAATTTTATCCGACCAAACAAAAGATTGCGTAAAAGTGACAAGTATCTTAATCATGACGTCTTTCACTGACTTGCTGTTCAAAACAGTCAGGGATGTAGCAATCCCTGAGTGCTTTAGATTCCCCATTGATGTGATGCGGTCTCTAACACAAAATCAACTGGAAACGGAACAAATTCAGCAAATCTTCACCGAAATGTGTGATAAACAGAAAGGAACTACCATTGATTTTGCATTCATTGGGTTTATCATAGACTGTGCTTCACTTATACGTCCAAAATTCATTCTTGAACTTTCAAATTTTTTCAAAATGGTTCATGAACATCAAAACTTTGATTATACACCTCGAAATGAAGATCTCAAGATTGTTCTCAATAGTTTAGGTTTTGATTTCAATATTAAGAAACGTGAAAGGGAAGTTTCTGATATCACTAACATTTATCCACAAGGAACTGTTTTCCACTCAATTGCATGGGACAAATTTGAAGATCTCCAATCTGAGGCAAAGAAAGAAACCTTTGATGTTCATCAAAAGCATAATGGATTATCATTGATTGATGTTGCGTGTAAATATGGATCAGAAAAATGTTTTGAATATCTCAAATTGATGGGAAGCACTATAACAGATCAAACATTTGTTTATGCTGTTGATGGAGGTAACAAAAGCATTGTCATGTCTTTATATAACGATGGCCATAGAATATCGAATGAAGATTTAGACACCGCAATTACCTATCATCATAATGATATTTTCAATTGGCTCCTTGAACAAAAAGGATCAATCGGAAGGATGAATGCTGCGAAAAGCTTTTATTTTGGAAACTTCGAAGCCTTTTTATTTCTTACTGGAAATGAGAAATATATTGAATTAGAATTCAAGTTTGTTCACCTATTATTTAAATCTAACAAACTCATTTGGCCTCCATTATGATATGATATCAATTATTCAAATTTTACAATCTTTATAATATGAAATCAACCATTCACATTTTATCATCTTTATAATATGAAATCAATCATTCACATTTTATCATTTTTATAATATGAAATCAATCATTCACATTTTATCATCTTTATGATATGACATCAATCATTTTCATTTTATCATCTTTATGATATTACATCAATCATTCACATTTTATCATCATTATTTTATTACATCAATCATTCACATTTTATCATCATTATGATATGAAATCAATCAATCACATTTTATCATCATTATGATATTACATCAATCATTCACATTTTATCATCTTTATAATATGAAATCAATCATTCATATTTTATCATCATTATGATATCGCATCAATCATTCACATTTTATCATCAATATGATATGACATCAATCATTCACATTTTATCATTATTATGATATTACATCAATCATCTTCATTTTATCATCATTATGATATTACATCAATCATTCACATTTTATCATCATTATTTTATTACATCAATCATTCACATTTTATCATCATTATGATATGAAATCAATCATTCACATTTTATCATCATTATGATATGACATCAATCATTCACATTTTATTATCATTATGATATTACATCAATCATTCACATTTTATCATCATTATGATATAAATCCCCATTATCAATTGCAGTTGAAATTAAATCACTCGAAATTGTTCAATATCTTGTCGAGCATGGTGCCGATGTTAACGTGAAAGTAATAAATCAATCTCATTTTATCATCATTATAATATGACATCAATCATTCACATTTTATCATCATTATGATATGACATCAATCATTCACATTTTATCATCGTTATGATATGACATCAATCATTCACATTTTATCATCATTATGATATGGCATCAATCATTCACATTTTATCATCATTATTTTATTACATCAATCATTCACATTTTATCATCATTATGATATAAATCCCCATTATCGATTGCAGTTGAAATTAAATCACTCGAAATTGTTCAATATCTTGTCGAGCATGGTGCCGATGTTAACGTGAAAGTAATAAATCAATCTCATTTTATCATCATTATAATATGACATCAATCATTCACATTTTATCATCATTATGATATGACATCAATCATTCACATTTTATCATCATTATGATATCGCATCAATCATTCACATTTTATCATCATTATGATATTACATCAATCATCTTCATTTTATCATCATTATGATATTACATCAATCATTCACATTTTATTATCATTATGATATTACATCAATCATTCACATTTTATCATCATTATTATATAAACCCCCATTATCAATTGCAGTTGAAATTAAATCACTCGAAATTATTCACTGTCTTGTCGAGCATGGTGCCGATGTTAACGTGAAAGTAATAAATCAATCTCATTTTATCATCATTATAATATGACATCAATCATTCACATTTTATCATCATTATGATATGAAATCAATCATTCACATTTTATCATCATTATAATATTACATCAATCATTCACATTTTATCATCATTATGATATGACATCAATCATCCACATTTTATCATCATTATGATATAAACCCCCATTATCAATTGCAGTTGAAATTAAATCACTCGAAATTGTTCAATATCTTGTCGAGCATGGTGCCGATGTTAACGTGAAAGTAATAAATCAATATCATTTTATCATCATTATGATATCACATCAATCATTCACATTTTATCATCATTATGATATCACATCAATCATTCACATTTTATCATCATTATGATATGACATCAATCATTCATATTTTATCATCATTATAATATGGAATCAATCATTCACATTTTATAATCATTATGATATGAAATCAATCATTCACATTTTATCATCATTATGATATGACATCAATCATTCATATTTTATCATCATTATGATATGAAATCAATCATTCACATTTTATCATCATTATGATATTACATCAATTATTCACATTTTATCATCATTATGATATCACATCAATCATTCACATTTTATCATCATTATGATATGGCATCAATCATTCACATTTTATCATCATTATGATATGAAATCAATCATTCACATTTTATTATCAATATGATATTACATCAATCATTCACATTTTATCATCATTATGATATTACATCAATCATTCACATTTTATCATCATTATGATATCACATCAATCATCTTCATTTTATCATCATTATGATATAAATCCCCATTATCAATTGCAGTTGAAATTAAATCACTCGAAATTGTTCAATATCTTGTCGAGCATGGTGCCGATGTCAATATGAAACTAATCAATCATTCACATTTTATCATCATTATGATATTACATCAATCATTCACATTTTACCATCATTATGATATCACATCAATCATTCACATTTTATCATCATTATGAGATTACATCAATCATTCATATTTTATCATCATTATGATATTACATCAATCATTCACATTTTATCATCTTTATGATATGACATCAATCATTCATATTTTATCATCATTATGATATGACATCAATCATTCACATTTTATCATCATTATGATATCACATCAATCATTCACATTTTATCATCATTATGATATAAAATCAATCATTCAGATTTTATCATCATTATGATATGAAATCAATCATTCACATTTTATCATTATTATGATATGACATCAATCATCTTTATTTTATCATCATTATTATATAAATCCCCATTATCAATAGCAATTAAAATGAAATCACTTCAAATTGTTCAATATCTAGTTGAACATGGTGCCGATGTCAATATGAAACTAATCAATCATTCACATTTAATCTTTATTATAATATGACATCAATTATTCACATTTTATCATCATTATGATATTACATCAATCATTCACATTTTATCATCATTATAATATGACATCAATCAATCACATTTTATCATCATTATGATATGAAATCAATCATCTTCATTTTATCATCATTATGATATTACATTAATCATTCACATTTTATCATCATTATGATATCACATCAATCATTCACATTTTATCATCAATATGATATGACATCAATCATTCACATTTTATCATTATTATGATATGACATCAATCATTCACATTTTATCATCATTATGATATGACATCAATCATTCACATTTTATCATCATTATGATATAAATCCCCATTATCGATTGCAATTGAAATGAATTCACTTGGAATTGTTCAATATCTTGTCGAACATGGAGCCGATGTCAATATGAAACTAATCAATCATTCACATTTTATCATCATTATGATATCGCATCAATCATTCATATTTTATCATCATTATGATATTACATCAATCATTCACATTTTATCATCATTATGATATTGCATCAATCATTCACATTTTATCATCATTATGATATCGCATCAATCATTCACATTTTATCATCTTTATAATATGAAATCAATCATCTTCATTTTATCATCATTATGATATCGCATCAATCATTCACATTTTATCATTATTATGATATTACATCAATCATTCACATTTTATCATCATTATGATATTACATCAATCATTCACATTTTATCATCATTATGATATTACATCAATCATTCACATTTTATCATCATTATGATATTACATCAATCATTCACATTTTATCATTATTATGATATGACATCAATCATTCACATTTTATCATCATTATGATATAAATCCCCATTATCGATTGCAATTGAAATGAATTCACTTGAAATTGTTCAATATCTTGTCGAACATGGTGCCGATGTCAATATGAAACTAATCAATCATTAACATTTAATTATTATTTTGATATCGCATCAATCATTCCCATTTTATCATCATTATGATATCACATCAATCATTCACATTTTATCATCATTATGATATCGCATCAATCATTCACATTTTATCCTCAATATTATATGACATCCATCATTCACATTTTATTATCAATATGATATGACATTAATCATTCAAATTTTATCATCATTATGATATCGCATCAATCATTCACAATTTATCATCATTATGATATTACATCAATCATTCACATTTTATCATCATTATGATATTACATCAATCATCTTCATTTTATCATCATTATGATATAAATCCCCATTTTCAATAGCAATTGAAATTAAATCACTTGAAATTGTTCAATATCTAGTTGAACATGGAGCCGATGTCAATATGAAACTAATCAATCATTCACATTTTATCATCATTATGATATTACATCAATCATTCACATTTTATCATCATTATGATATTACATCAATCATTCACATTTTATCATCATTATGATATGAAATCAATCATTCACATTTTATCATCATTATGATATTACATCAATCATTCACATTTTATCATCGTTATGATATGACATCAATCATTCACATTTTATCATCATTATTTTATTACATCAATCATTCACATTTTATCATCATTATGATATGACATCAATTATTCACATTTTATTATCATTATAATATTACATCAATCATTCACATTTTACTATCATTATAATATCACATCAATCATTCATATTTTATCATCATTATGATATGACATCAATCAATCACATTTTATCATCATTATGATATTACATCAATCATTCACATTTTATCATCATTATGATATCACATCAATCATTCACATTTTATCATCAATATTATATGACATTTATCATTTTCATTTTATCATCATTATGATATCGCATCAATCATTCACATTTTATCATCATTATGATATCACATCAATCATTCACATTTTATCATCATTATTATATAAATCCCCATTATCGATTGCAATTGAAATGAAATCACTTGAAATTATTCAATATCTAGTTGAACATGGAGCCGATGTCAATATGAAACTAATCAATCATTCACATTTTATCATCATTATGATATTACATCAATCATTCACATTTTATCATCATTATGATATTACATCAATCATTCACATTTTATCATCATTATAATATGGCATCAATCATTCACATTTTATCCTCAATATTATATGACATCCATCATTCACATTTTATCATCATTATGATATGACATCAATCATTCACATTTTATCATCATTATAATATCGCATCAATCATTGACATTTTATCATCATTATGATATTACATCAATTATTCACATTTTATCATCATTATGATATTACATCAATCATTCACATTTTATCATCAATATGATATCAATCCCCATTATCAATAGCAATTGAAATTAAATCACTTGAAATTGTTCAATATCTAGTTGAACATGGAGCCGATGTCAATATGAAACTAATCAATCATTCACATTTTATCATCATTATGATATTACATCAGTCATTCACATTTTATCATCATTATGATATGAAATCAATCATTCACATTTTATCATCATTATAATATGGCATCAATCATTCACATTTTATCATCATTATGATATTACATCAATCATTCACATTTTATCATCATTATAATGTTACATCAATCATTCACATTTTATCATCATTATGATATGACATCAATCATTCACATTTTATCATCATTATGATATGAAATCAATCATTCACATTTTATCATCATTATGATATTACATCAATCATTCACATTTTGTCATCATTATGATATAAATCCCCATTATCGATTGCAATTGAAAAGAAATCACTTGAAATTGTTCAATATCTAGTTGAACATGGAGCCGATGTCAATATGAAACTAATCAATCATTCACATTTTATCATCATTATGATATTACATCAATCATTCACATTTTATCATCATTATGATATTACATCAATCATTCACATTTTATCATCATTATGATATGAAATCAATCATTCACATTTTATCATCATTTTGATATCGCATCAATCATTCACATTTTATCATCGTTATGATATGAAATCAATCATTCACATTTTATCATCTTTATAATATGAAATCAATCATTCACATTTTATCATCTTTATAATATGAAATCAATCATTCACATTTTATCATCATTATAATGTCGCATCAATCATTCACATTTTATCATCTTTATAATATGGAATCAATCATTCACATTTTATCATCATTATGATATGACATCAACATTTCACATTTTATCATCATTATGATATAAATCCCCTTTATCAATAGCAATTGAAATGAATTCTCTCGAAATTGTTCAATATCTAGTTGAACATGGAGCCGATGTCAATATGAAACTAATCAATCATTCACATTTTATCATCATTATGATATCGCATCAATCATTCATATTTTATCATCATTATAATATGACATCAATCATTCACATTTTATCATCAATATGATATGAAATCAATCATTCACATTTTATCATCATTATGATATTACATCAATCAATCACATTTTATCATCTTTATAATATGGAATCAATCATTCACATTTTATCATCATTATGATATGACATCAACATTTCACATTTTATCATCATTATGATATAAATCCCCTTTATCAATAGCAATTGAAATGAATTCTCTCGAAATTGTTCAATATCTAGTTGAACATGGAGCCGATGTCAATATGAAACTAATCAATCATTCACATTTTATCATCATTATGATATCACATCAATCATTCATATTTTATCATCATTATAATATGACATCAATCATTCACATTTTATCATCAATATGATATGACATCAATCATTCACATTTTATCATCATTATGATATAAATCCCCTTTATCAATAGCAATCGAAATGAATTCTCTCGAAATTGTTCAATATTTAAAATTGAAATGTGTTTATGAATGAATACTTAACGGTTTTTCTATATGATAAACAAAAATAGTTCCAAAATATTTATCTTTTTGAATTGGGCATTCGTAATAAATATAAACTCACGGTTCCACAACTTCATCATGGAGATTCGATGCTATAAAATGAAAATTATATCTAATTTTTAATCAATAACTAGTGTGTCCCACCATACTGTAGCATCAAAACAAATAATTTTTGTGATATTTTAATCGCTTTAATGCGATAATATTTGATTTGGCAGTAAGATCATGGAAATAGCGAAGTATAACAATGTGCGTGGTCCTTGTCCTCTGCGAGTACAAGGCTCCCGACACATTGTGAGAAATGCGGACAAAGTCGGCATCATTAATTGTTTCACCGTCTAATATATAGAGGGAAATCAATAAATGACATCACTTAATGAATCACATCACTTGTCGCATATATAGAGCGAATCACCTCACTCAAGTGCCCACAAGTCCCTCCTGTATATACCAGCAAACATAATATATTATTTTAGAATTAGATTTATTTCTTATGCAATTCTAATCCATGCAACAACAGCGAGATAAGGAGGAATATAATCAGTACTAGACCAGCCAGTAAAACTAGTATTTCCACATAGTGTGTGAGTATAGACAAATAATATATAGCGACGAATCTATATATAGACAAAATAATTTGTTTTTAAAAGTCTCTAGCACGCCACCAATATATATAAGATAATCTATCAATATTAGGTATCTTATAACATCTACAATCTCTTTCGAAGTAATTTTCATCATCATCAATATTCAAATTTACTGGTCTAATCAAAATACCATCATTATATTCAATATTTATAAGAGGAAATCCATTAGAACTGAATAAAGTATATTTATCATCTATTTCAACATATGGTATACGATTTAATTTATTCTTATCTCTGTATGAATATCTATCATCAGATGTGAATAAAGCATTTAATGGTATTTGTCTTAACGTCATTGTTTAAATAAAAATAAACGCGAATGTAATTTGCAGGACCCATTAACGGGGCTGCGGCCATTGGCCACGCGTCAAACATTAAAATGTTTACTAATAAGATCAGACTTGATGTTTAGAATTTTAATTTTCTAATGAATGAGTGTCTAGTAACAACTGTTTAAATCAAATGTAATTTCAAAACATGGATTTATAGATTTACATAAATCAAATTCGATTTCATCACCATTATATAATCTCTCATATAATTTCATAATACTAAATTCACTATCTTTATCACAATTACCAATAGATTCAAATAACATCTTATTTTCATTATATTTAACTCAAATACTATAGCTATAACATCTTGCTTAATACCTTTCATTCTACAATGGAATGCTATTTCATTATTTTTATTTGTTAATTGATCTATATATGTTTTAATACCATCAAATATCGATTTATATGCTAATGATGATATACCTGGTGTTATTTCAGCAAAATCACTATGGATTTGTCCAAGGTTTTTACCTATTAATTCTCTGTTATAACGTTTCTTAAATTTTTCAGCAAGTATATCGATATCTTTATTAAACATATGTAAGCTATCTTGATAGAAAATACTTAAACCTAAATCTTCAGCTGTACAAAACACTTCATTCATAATTATCTTAGACATAGATAAGATATTAACACCTAATGGACAAAAGTTAAAATGTCTAACTATCGATTTTTGTAATTTAAATATAACTTTATTAGATCCGTTTAAAGTTTCTAATTACTCGATCAGTTCCATTAAATAAAGAAAAGAGCTATAAATACATGATATATGCTGAAAAAGTTGAAGATCCAGATATGATTTTATTGAATTAAGGAAGAAGAAACCGATAAATGTTGGTTCTATCGCGAAAATTTACCTGTTGCAATGACTCCAAACGAAGATGTAAAGGATATAGTAAGAAACACATTGCCAGGTTCTGAATATGATATAAGAGGAACAACTATTTTAATTTATAAAGAACATCTTCCAAAATTACATGCAAAAATAAGTAATTACTTTGCTTCTTTCAGAGAAGAGATATAAAATGAAATTAAATATATTTTTATTAAAACTCCATATTTCAAAAATAAAACACTCTATAAATGTGATCAGTAGAGCCTTCAATACGAAAGAAACTATTATCTCTGTCATAATAAACTTCGTCATTATCATCAATAGTTAGTAATTAGATGTTCGCATCCTCGTGTCTTCGCCACGAGTTCTGCGAACATCTTTTTAAATATATTTACGACAGAATTAGTTTTACAAGTTAGGGTCCCCCCATATAAAAAAATAAATTTTTGAATTACTTACAAATTAACGTTAATTTTGATTTTAAAACTTATGACTTTATAAAATTTATTCAGTTTTAAAAATAATTTATTTTTGAATTTCTTACAAATTAACGTTAAAATTAATTTTGGAATTCCTGACTTTATAAAATTTATTCAGTTTTGAAAATAATTTATGACTAACTAACTAACTAACTAAGAAAAGAAAGCGAAAAGAAATGAGGGTAAGGAAATTTTGAAAAATAATTTTAGTGGTTATTCTGATTTCTTTTCTTCCTCTTCTTTCTTTCTTCTTTTCCTCTTCTTTCTTTTTGGCTTCGGGACTTTGTCCCTCAAGGGCTTTAGCCCTTTCTTCTTCCTTCATTCTTTTTGCGATCCACCTCGGATTCTTCTGTCTTCCTGCAGCAAGTGCAGCCAATTGTTTTTCTGTACACTTACGTTTAGGCTTAACTGGTTTTTCCTCCGTTGCTCCTTCACCATCTTTTTCATTCTTTTTCGTCTTTCTTGTTTTCGTTGTTGCTTTGAGTTCGTGACCTTCGGTCTTGGAGCTAAGCTCCTTTAATATTTCTTCCTTTAATGTCGCTTTCAAAGTTTCGAAGTCTGT
>JALKBU010001363.1:0-12096 GCA_023091735.1 Trichomonas tenax | reverse complement strand
TATTACAGCTGCAAATCCAAATCACATCAAATTCAATAACTTTCATGTGTATAATCGCCCTCAAATCAATTAATGAATTAGTTGCATTTTTAATTTTAAGCGTATAAGAGGCATTTGAATCAATAATGCACATAAAAATATCACATGCTGCATAGTAGCGCATACATTTATGCTGGAAATCGTATATTTTTGGACGATTTGAAATGCAACCAATGATTTGATAGATATATAGACTGTGCCACTTATACCACTGGATAGACAACTATCAATATATACATGAAAGTACTTTCAAATCGAAAAAATATTGATCAGATAAAAAGTTATGAAGGTCGCGGGACTACACCGCAGAAGGAAAAATTTTCCCATATTTTCCATATTGCATTCTCTCATTGAAGATTCGTATAATATTGTTACAAACTCGGGGATTTTATATGTTCCAGTTATATATCCTGAAGCATAATGGAGAGTGTTATTATTTTCTCCAGCGAATATAACCAATCCATCGGATTTGTAGACTGTATTTTCTGGATGGATTTCGATTATTTCAAGAGGGCATCCACTGATAGCTGATGGGTATAAAGACGCCACATTTCGTGGAACATATAAATATCGAATATTGAATCTAAGAAAAGAACTGCTTCTTAAAAACTTTAGATTCAAGTTTTGAGTAAATGTTACACTTAACTCATGCATCATTTTCGTTGATATTTTCTGCAGATTCGATTCAAATGAGAAATCTTCGAATGCTTTCACAAAAATACTCAATACATTGATCGAAATAGCTTCAAGAAGCAGTGATTCATATGCCATTGCAGCATTAACGAATATTATTGAAGAATTTATCAATTTCTACACGAATCCAGAAATGCGCGTTTTACAAAAGATTGCAGATGACGAAGAAGAAGGTTTAACTGTTTTCAAGAACAACCCACAAGAATGCATTGATTTCTACATTGCTAAGAATGATGTTGCTAACGTTAAAAAAGATATTGATGATTTTATGTACAAGAACAAAGATTTAGACAAACATGAACTTGCACAGATCTTAGAGAACATTGATTTCATTGAATCTCTTGATCAATACTTCTGCAATTTCGATATGCAAGGAAGAGACTTCTTTGAAACATTTGCTGACTTCCTTCAAAGAATTGAAATCCCCGATGATCTTTGCAACATCGATAACATCATTGCTGCTTTCTCGCAAATGTATTATGAAATGAACATAGCTGATTATGATAGCGCTGAAGAAGTTTATAACATCGTTTATTCATCAATCATTCTCTATGCTAATACACACTTCAAAGTTTGTCATGGATTGAGCTTTGAAGAGTTTTCTAATCTCGTTGGACAAATGAAGAAAGATTTACACAAGATTTACGATGATGTTAAGAACAGTGAAATCAAACTTGAGTTCACTCATCAGGAATTGTTCTTCACGCGCGAGCAGACATATGAGGTATTCCTGGATAAATGCAAAGGCGTCAATGACTGTACAAACAAAGTTGTTCTTTCAAAGATAATGAAGGATGATAATCTCTTAAATATCTATGCAATAATGTCAAATTCATTCGATCCAAGTACCGATCCATTCGTTTTCAACAACTGCTTGAGATGTTTGTCTCATGCTTTCAAGATTGCTGCAAAGTTATTCTTATATCAGACAGCTGAAACAATTTTGGATGCATTGGCCAAATTTTCAGTTAAGTTTGCAAACACAGACAAAGGAAGAGCATGCTCAGATGCTTTTTGCAGGAGTGTCTCTGAAGTTGCTACATCATTACGATGGCTGTGGCCAGTCATTGTCAGACATATTTCCAATGAATTCATTTTCAATGGTGCTGAGGAAATTTATGCTTCAACAAGAAACATCGACAATGATTCATTGCTTGATTTCGTTAAAGCACAAACAACTCTTGCAATCGAACAGCTGAAAGAGGAGCAACCAGTCACAAGAATGATCAAAAGACTTGCTGATGTCGCTTGTTATAATATCAACAGACCAAGATATGTTTGGAGGTACATGTGGGAAGAAATCTCTCAGTTCTACATCAGCGCTGATTGCAATCAGATCCATTACTTGATTGCATCAATCATTCAACAAATCGTTCTTACTCATATCAAATATCACAGAATTGAACTTCCATCTTTCAAGAACCAGGAAAGACTCATTCAGCCTCTTCTTGCTGTGTTCAGGAGCAACAAAGAAGATACAAGATTCAGAAAGAGAGTTATCGAAGATATGAAATTCATCTTCAAGGATTCACATTACAGATTAAGATCTGGATGGGGACCACTTCTTCTGATCATTGCAGAATCTGGCCCAAAATGCTCCAAAGAAGCTATCAGTACATTAGAAGAAGCAATCACTGATTTTGGAAAGCACGCATGGAAATATTCAGCAATGTTTGCATCAGCATTATCTTCAGTTGCTTTATGTTCTGAAATTTCAGATGTCATTCACATTGTTCCATTCTTCACTGTTATTTTGTCTGTTGTTGATCCAGACGACAGCATAATGTGGAAATCCGTTTTTGCATCATTATTATCTCTTTGCAAGCGTAGTGATGAAATATGTGAAATTGCAGCTGAACTTGCACTTGTGGATTCACTTAAATACGCTGTAATCAGAAAGAAACCGGGCGACAAGGTCTGGAAATATTTGCTGGAAGTCGGATACTCAACAGCAGTTAACTCGGCAAAGAAGAAAGAATTGAAAACGAAACTTGCTGCAGAAGTTGTCGCAATGGTTTTCATTGAGAAAGAAGATTTATCTAAAGAAGAAGTAACAATGTTCTTGGAGAGCATTTATGGAGAAATAACAATCAACGAATGCATTGCTGAAGCAAAGAAACACGGAGTTAAGCCAGAAATTATTGATTTGGTGAATAACTTCAAAGCAACACACAAATAAATGTCTATTTATTATTGATTTTTGAAAAATATATTAATTTCCTTTGTGAATCAAAATTTATTACATAAATAAAAAGTATAATATAATTTTTAAAGATTGGTTAAATTTTGTGAAATTTGAAATTAGAATAATTATTAAACTAAATTGATTAAAATATCCATTGCTGATCATTTATATTTTGATTTTTCTATGTATTGAGATGATGAGGTTTAAAAAACATATTTTTTATTTCGAGAAAATCAAAACTCGATATCTGAAAGAATTTCCTATTGAGTTAATTTCAGTAACAGTTTTATAGTTAATCTGTAAAGGGGAATCTATATCATTACAGGCAATAAAAAATTTTGAAAATTCAAAGGTGAATAAAAAATGAAAATTTAAGGCTAAAAACAATCGACAGCACTCAAAGCTCTCATAAATGATGTCAGATAGATCTTACAGGCAGTCTCAAAAAGTGACAAATGAATTTAGGCAGCCAAGTATCAAACAAAGCGTTCAACGATCTTCTGATTGAATTCATTCCTTATATCGGAATCCAAACGAGTTTATTCAGTTTGAATCCGAATAATGTCGAAAATTCGTTTAATCAGATCTTGATTCAACACAAAAAATACAATTTCGATTTAAATCCTCTCATTTTCACACTATTTAGAGCGAGTAATTACAATCTTAGGAACTTAAATTGTTACTTGACGCTTTATAACAAAATTATTAATAAATTCGACGTTTGTTTAGACAGAAGCGAAATAAATCCTACATTTTTGAGTATTATGAATGCTATGAAACGCAATAATCAACAAAAGATCGACGAAATAATGGCAGTTCACGAAAAAGGATCGATTTTATATTCTATTCTCCACGACATTACAGACAACCTTAGAGTCGTTAACAACATCAATATGAAGATCAATAATACATCTCTTATCGACTGGGCCTGCTTATATGGCGCTAAAAAGTGGTTTTTATATCTCAAAGAAAATAATGCTGAAATCACTCGAAAAACATTGAATAACTCCATTCTCGGTCAAAATAAAGAAATAATTGCTGCATGCTTCGGTTTAGTTAATCCGGACAAATCAACACTTGAATGTGCTTTAGAAGTTCTCGATTTCGAAACATCAATACAGATACATAACAAAAATATGATTGAATTCGCTTTATCATCAGTGATAAGCAAATATGATTTAACAATATTCATTTATTTAACATCACAAAAGAAATACGATATCAACACATTATTTTTGAGTTCAATTCCTTTTGGTATTCCATTATTAATGAATTATCTTTTCGAAAAAGGTCCAAATGTTAATTATGCAAATTCTTTCGATGTTACTCCATTAATGCTCGCATGTGAACTCACAATACCAATGATTGCTTTACAATTGCTACAGAATCATGCAAAGATTAATGTTACAGATCAATATGGAAGAAGTCCGTTGATGTATGCTTTGAAATCAAAGAATCTTCCAATTGCAATTAAATTAGTCGAACTTGGGGCAAGCACAAGTATATTAGATAATTACAATAACTCATTGTTGATGCATTCGATGCATCCAAGACTTATTAACATAGCAATGACGTTCATAGCCATTGGTCCAAGTATTAATATCTCAAACAAAAGTGGAATCACTCCTTTGATTAATGCAATAATTCATGAAAATTTAGAACTTGCTAGAAAATTGATCAGAAATGAAGCAGACATTAAAGCTACTGATAATGATGAAAAAACAGTTTTGATGTATGCAGTAGAGCATAAAATGCAAGATATTGTCGCAGTTATTCTTCAAGGAAATGTTAATATTAATGCTACTGATAAGAAAGGAAATACAGCTTTATTATATTCTTATAACAACAAAGAAATTGCAATTATGCTTATTAAAGCTGGAGCTGATGTTTATGCATCAAACTTGAAAGGATTAACAATTTTAGATTTAGCGAAATTAAACAACAATCTCGAATTAGTTCATGAATTAACAAAAACAGAATCAAATCACGAAACTTCAAATGTGAAAGAACCAAAACCAATCGAAACTCAAAAAACAGAAATTAAACAAAATCAACAAATTGAAAATGAACTAAAACAAATAGAAAAACCAAAACCAGAAATAAAACAAAATGAAATAATAAAGAAACATGAACTTCCTGTTAATAATACAACAAATATTGAACAAAAGCCACATGAAAATGTTAGAAACAAAACAAAATCTTTAGAAGATTCAATCAGAGAACATCTTATGAATGAAATGAAACTAATTGAAGCACCACAAAAGAAAATTATCAAGCATAAAGTCAACAATGATTCTAATATATCTTCTAATCCAGCAATTGTGAAGGGAGAAGCACAACAAAAAGAAACAAATCAAAATAGAATTAAACCAGGTAACTTTAAGTTAAATGGTTCAAAGCCAAATGAAAATATGGCACATGAAACTAAACCAATTCAATCAATAACTCCACCTCCTCGTCATCCGAATGTAACAAAACCAAAAGATACAAAACCAGTTAAGGGCGGGGTCCGGGGTTTTTGATAACCTTAAAGGCACTATATCTCTACTCAGAAGCAGTAGAGAATAATTAAACCAGTATGGATATGTAGTATATATAGTAAAGTATATATGTATATATGTGTTATTAGACATTACTCCAAATCCACATATTTGTTTTAGCATTAATTACTCCGAAAGTATATTTTTCAAGAAAAAGATAAAAAAAAATTACAATTATGATAACACAACACTGAACCTTTGTATATATATTATAATATTATAACATGTATACCCATTGCTGTGATATGTATGTATATATGTGTTACAAATTCAACACAAATGTATAGACTCTCAGAAACAAGTGCGACAATGTTTTTTCCATATAGATAGCAATTATGAAATTTTTTCTAACTGTCGAGTTTCCCTCCTTTTGATTTTTCTCACTATATTAAGATAGCCTGTGATCAAAAATGCTTCATTTGTTCGGTGAAAAAGTATGCACAGACTTTCCTCATGGAAGTACTCGAACTCCACGAGGAGATGGATAACACACAAGAAGTCGAAGAACTTATCAAACTTCTTCAGAGAGGTAATAAAAATGATGAAAGATTTAACGGCAACACTATCTCTAAACTTGGAGATAAAGAACGAAAAACTTGTCAATCCAGCTGAAGCATCGAATGTTCTCTATAAGCTCACATATTTATCTCGTATTCGTGTTACTCAAGCAAAAGATTCCTGTTCATAAATTATAAATTTATATATACAGCTCATATAAATATCGATTTACCTAGTTTAATCAAAATATATTTTTGGTTAAAACATATAAAGCCTTGTAATATCATTAAATCTTTTGCTCTGCTTTATAGCATTACAGTTCAAATGTACTCATTATCAAATAAAAAAATACCAATTTTTTATATCTTTTATTTCCCGTTAAGAGTTGGGGGTTAATCATATTTTGCTATATGCTGATGAATATTCATTGAAATTGTTAATATTTGATCAATGAAGATGTAAAACAAAAACAATAATCGAATTCTAAAGTGATTTCAGAGATATTTCAGACTTGCATCGGTAGCCGATTACTGTAATATGAATTAATCTGCGTAAAATCTATAATAAAGAGAAATTTTATTGAAAGGAAAGTAAAACTTAACAGCTGCAACCACCACGTGGCTGTTCTACATCTGGATCGATTACAACTGTGTCTGTGCCACCAGTGCCGCTCTTTGTATAATATTCAACAGCAATAACTTCTAATTGACGGAAAGCTAAATCAACGTTGTTGCCTGTTTTTGCACTTGTGGCGAAGAACTGGCTCTGCACTGAAAATGCGAGCTCTAACGCTTCTTCTAAGGTAATAATATGAACTTCTCGAAGATCTTCTTTGTTTCCAACGATAATAAATGGCATAGAACCGTGCTGATGAACAAATTCTACCCAAGATTTAACGTTATCTACGGAAGTTTGAGAAGTCATATCGAAAACAATCATTGCGGCTGCAGCATCACGGGTATAAAGTGGTGTAAGAGCTCTATAACGCTCAGCACCAGCGGTATCCCAAATTTGAAAGCTGTATTTTATGCCGTCAACGATATCTTGTCTGATTTGTGTTGCTCCTCCAACAGTTGGCGGAAGATTCACATCGTAATTTCCAATGACCCACTTCTGTAAGAGAGATGTCTTTCCGACAGCCTGATCGCCGAGAAGAACAATCTTAATCTGTGTCTGGCTTGCCATTCTTTTTTTATGGATTTGTCAGAAATTATTACCAGATATAATGATAATATTATTAAAGATATTACATTTTGTTAAAATTTTGAAAGGGGTGCATAGCTCAGTGGTAGAGCGCAACATTTGCATTGTTGAGGCCGAGGATTCGATCTCCCCTGCATCCATTTTTCTGCTTTTTTTGAAAATTTTGACAAAAATTCTTTGGAATTAGTTGCTGTTCATTCCAACATATAGTACACCAATTGTATTATTAGAAAGTAATAATTTTCGAATAAATATGCAAATTTTCCACAAATTGGATTGAATATCATTTTGTAATATCAATTTATTGATTATTTAAAAGCAACAATAAGGATATCATTTTTGTAGAACCTTTAAAAAATGAAAAAGCTTAAAAATTCATCTTCCAAGCAATGGTTATTCTTTGTCTTTTTTTTCTTCCCAAGTCATAAAAATCTTTCAAACTGACATCAGTAGCAACAATTAGTAGCAGTCGAAGCACATCCACAAGCTTAAGTTCTTCTCAAATTAATTTAAGTCCAAACTATGACAAATATATGTGTATCCAAAATTATGAACATTTAAAATGCAACAGTGATATGTTTAGAAAGTTAGCTTAATCACAAGTATATTCCAAGCAAATTATTCAATAAATAAAGCTAATAAATAAATCAAATAACTTAGCAGCATGAGGCAAAAAGTATATTGCATTGGCGCATGTTGGATTAGACTGAAAAGCAGATGCAGGAATTCAGCCTGCAATATATTCTGGGATCTTATCCTTATCGATAACAAATGCTTTCTTAACTTTGACATTTATAAATCCATTAGGTTCTTCTTTTGCTGTAGAAGGAAGAATAATTTGTAAAAGATTTGACAAATGAAGAAAAGATGATGAAGAAATTGTTTTAATACCTTCAGGAATGACTAGTTGCTTTAATTTGTATAAGCTATATGCAACATATTCATTGTATGCTATAATGTTCGGAGAATGAGTTAATATTTCAAGATTCTTTGCAAAATAAATTCCAAACTGTGAAATATTGGTAACACTATCTGAAAGTTTTATGGTATTAACTAAACATGTTGCAAACGCTCCTATGTTTACCATAGTTAAATTTGGATGAAAATTATTTCTGAAACATCAGCTGAAACCGTATATAGAAGATCATAAGTATTACTATAGAGGCATCCGCGATACATCCTATAATATGAATGATCGGGATCAAGATCATAATATACAATACTGGCGCTAAACGCAGTAAAATCAAAAAATAGGATTTAGGGATATAAAACGATATATTGAAGTCGTTAAAGGCAATTGCATTTCCTCCAAATTTTATTTTAGATGATGGCAATTTAAGAGATTTAATATTGCAATTTACAAATGCTTGGAATCCTATATTATATAACTTACTACAAATGCTTAAATCAAGAGCTGTTAATTTGTAACAATATGAAAATGCATACGCTCCAAAAGATGTCAGTTTTTTTTGGGAAATTTAACACTTAAGAGAGTAGAATGTGAATAACGGAAATAATTTTGATTTTTTGTACCTTCTTTGATTACTTGACATGTGTCTTCGATCTCAAAATTGACTGCTTTATCAACTCTTTCTAAAACTGTATGACTCGAATCAAACCAATATACAACTGGTTCGGAGATATCCTTTTATGAATGACACTTTTATTTTAATCTTATTTCATCTTACAGGCGATTACTCTAATTTAAACAATACTAAAATAATTATAATGTAGAATTTTCAATAATTGTACATAAATAACTTTTAATAAGGTTAATCAGTACAACATAAAAGTGATAATTTTATTTATGTAAGAATTGAATGTCAACACTGTTTGGGAAGACACTGGACATACGCTATTAATCAATGTTGAGAATGCAGATAATTATAAGATCGAAGACACATGTTTGACGATTAAATCCGGAACCTAAACAAATTATGCATTTTTTCGATCCAGAACAACACTTACGAGCATTACATTTTCTAAATAACTAACTACAATCGGAGCTTATGCTTTTTACTTTTGCACTAAACTGACAGCTGTTGATTTAATTATTTGTTCAAAATTAACCAAAATTAAAATATAAAGCTTTATAAACTGTAATATTCAAACATTAAAATTGCCATCCTCAGTAACAAGCATTTCAGGAAATTCGTTTGCATTCAATACATTTAATTATTCATTATATATTTCCACAAAACTTACATATCTTCTTTTTACAGCATTTGGAGGGAACATTATGTATTACGATGTAGATCCAACTCATCTTGTATTTAAATTGTAAAAAGGATGTGTCTATGATAATGTTTTTGTGAAGATTCTTGCTGTTTCTTCCGATGTTACAGATATTAAATTTCATCCTAAAACTAATTATATTCAAATGACTGCTTTTTCAACAAGCCTTGTAAAGTACATCAAATTGCCTTATTCATTAATTATAATAATCGATGATAATTAAAGTATAAAAATTCATCAACAAAAACTCAATTGAACTAAATTTTAAAATTCTGTAGTTGCACAGAATCAGCACAACCACAGATAGTTCTCTAGAAAACTAATATATTCTGTATGAATTCTTGAAATTTGATAATGAAATCAATTTTTTAAAAAGTTTAATCGATCAAATGTTAAGCGAGCCAAATACTTCCAGTCATTACTTTTCTTAATGCAATTAGTTTAGGTGCGACTAACTCTACAGAATTCATGCATCTGTTATGAAATTAACTGAATAGTTCTTGTTCATAATGATAAATATTGATGCTAAAAAAAAAATTGTAACTGGAGTTTGTGACACATTTATTTAGTTATGATAAAAAATTTGCACTTTGGTGGTGTAAAAGAGAACGAATAATAAAATAGATGGAAATTTTTCGCGATAAACTTTTTTAATATAAAAGTGCCACTTTAATAAATTGAACCAATCAGAGACTCATCCTCAACAAGCGCTTCCACGCCCGCCGTGTGTCTACGTCATTACGAGAGACCCACCGAGGCGTGGAATGAGTTCCAACTACACTGAATATAGAAACGAATGCGAAGAAAGAAGAAGAAATAACAAAGATTTATATGATAACATTGACAAATTATTATTCACGCAGTTAAAGGGGGTCACACAGAAGAGGGTTGTCCAAATGGCCAACTACATCGCCAAGATTGGAGGCATAAAAGTTGATCGACAGGCCAAAAGATTAAGGCAATCGATGATTTGTTGGTTCTGTGAGAACTGGGACCTTGCCTCAAAACACTTAGCTGAGGCTTATGTCATTTACTGCGTTGCAGATGGCGATAAAAATTCTATGATGCCAGTCATTCCAGAAAACATGACGACACAAAATAACGAACCAGAGACAAAAGAATAACTTATAGCAATCGAAACAAAACACATTTTTATAATTAACGATATTTTCACTTATAAGTTTTCGTTTTCGCTCTATTTATTGAGAGTAATACTTTCTATGTACATCACTATCGACTCTTTAATTTATTTACATTTTATCCAAAACATTTCCATTATATTTTAATGGAAATCAGCAAAAAACTATTCAATTTTTCAACTACAGACTCCATTCAATCCATGCATTACTCAGACTCCACTTTTTTGACTGCTTTTCGTTACTCTTTTCATGTTACCTTTTTTATTTGTTATTTGGCTTCTTTGTAAATCTTTATGTATTAAATGCGGCTTTTTAATGAATTTTAAATTCATGTTCTCAAAGTTATCAGCGGTTTATAACAGAAAAATTGTCAAAAGATGCCTAAAATAATATTGGTTCATTTTCAATCTCTTTTTTATGGCATTGCTTTGTCTCTTTTTTATAAAATTTTCAATAGTGTCATCCCCTCTTGAAATTTTGACTACCAAAATCATAATCTAAATTAAATTTCTATTGCAATATCTATTTTTGGGTTTTTGTAAAATCCTAAAAGTAACAAAAACCTTTGTTGTTTTTGGAAAATACTTCAATTATTAATATTTCTTTATTGTATTTATGTTGTGAACAGAAAATCGGAATGTTTTCTACTTAAAAGTGACAAACGATGCGCTCATTAACGAGGGTGTTTCACCACAATATATTTGTATTTATTGGATAGACATAGGGTATAATATATTCACATGCATATAATTTATCATTCCATTCAATAGTTAGTCAATAGAGCTATGCATAGTCTGAGCTAGTATCGCTTATTGTTGACCGATGACAATATGACACAATGAAAGAAACTATTTCAAAATGTTATCTGCGAAGACTTTTATGGTATCTACACATATATGTGTTACTTTTAGATAAATAGTATGATGGTTATTCTGTATTTTTATACGATAGGTGAAATTTGATATTAAATTTGTCACTGATTATGCAAATATGCATATTACGCATTACAACTTACTATAACATAATGCTATAGATTATTATTTTAAGAATATGAGACTCTGTTTTTGTATTTTTTTAAAAAAAGCAATAATTTAACTTACTTAGTATTTCCATTTATTTTAATAAGAAATTGGTGCTTTTCAGGGGTTCTGAGTATGTTTATAGCATTTGCTTGTCTATTTAACTTGAGGATTTCCATGCCTCAATGAGATTTCAGCGAATTTTGACATGTAAAATATCGAAGGTCACTATTTTCGACACTTATTATCTGTTATTTGTCATGTAAAGTCGAAAATTTGATATGTAATGTTACCAATGAGCACATTCTGTGTGAACTTGAGGTAGCATAACTTTAAGTATGCTCGATGTATGGGCAAAGGAATGCCGTTTGACTCGCGCGCGTAGGGTATTTTTTCTTTTCTATTTTTTGATTTTTCCAGGGGAACTCTAGCAAAAATAAGCGAGCGAACGCTATAATAGTGAGATGTATTTGTTATAATCATCAAAGAGATTCATAACAGAAGCCCATTAATGATTTGTAATGGGTTTCTGTTTGTAATCATAT